>CAKNXH010001020.1:246253-300825 GCA_932178445.1 Andricus quercusramuli
TTCCCTGAATTCTCTGCATTCCCTGGATTCGTTGCATTCTCTGAATTACTTAAGTTTGTTGAATTCCTTCAATTCGCTGATTGCCTCCAATTTGCTGAATGCCTTGCTATCTCTGAATCCCTTGAATTCTGTGAATTCTTCGAATTTTCTGAATTCTTCGAATTCTCTGAATTCCGTGAACTCTCTGAATTACTTAAGTACAACCCTTACGTAAGGACATAGACGTGCACAGTTGGGCAAGTGACATCTGTGCACGTGCACAGTTGGGCAAGGGACATCTGTGCACGTGCACAGTTGGACAAGGGACATCTGTGCACGTGCACAGTTGGGCAAGTGACATCTGTGCACGTGCACAGTTGGGCAAGTGACATCTGTGCACGTGCACAGTTAGGAAAGTGACATCTGTGCACGGTGAAGTGCACAAGAGTCTATCTGTGCACGTCTAAATTTCGACGTGCACAGTTGTCCAAGTACCATCTGTGCACGTGCACAGTTGTCCAAGTGACAACTGTGCACGTCTAAATATCGACGTGCACAGTTGTCCAAGTACCATCTGTGCACGTGCACAGTTGTCCAAGTGACAACTGTGCACGTCTAAATATTGACGTGCACAGTTGTCCAAGTACCATCTGTGCACGTGCACAGTTGTCCAAGTGACAACTGTACACGTCGAAATTTCGACGTGCACAGATGGGCTCCTGTGGTCTTGGACGTGCACAGATGGACGTGCACAGTTGTCCGTCTGGCCATCGACGTGCACAGTTGGGCACGTGCAAAGTTGCTACGTGCAAAGTTGTCCGTCACCCAGTCTAACATGGTCCTTGATGTCAGTACATACTTCTTTTTGCAACACCCACCTCAAAAGTTTACGTTTTCATGTTTCTAAATTGTGCCTAAATGACCTTTTTTGAGCAGACTGTGTGCGAACAATTTTCGCGCATGCGCAGTTTGAAGATGGCTTACTTCATAGGCACTGGTGGAAAAGTTGTGCATACGCACTTTCGAGATGAGGTAATTTAGACACTGACATAGGTAACTTCAAACAATGGTGTTATCTTCTTGAAATAAATTTAGATTCAACTTGAACAAATCGTTTAATGATTGAAGTTTTATTTTTATGTTTTCTTCGCCCCCCCCCCCCCCGGGCAAAAAAGCATAAACGGCCACATTCTTTCAAATAATTTTTTTTTCAAGAAATTTTTTTCAACGATTTTTTTTGTTTCACATTTTTTTGCTCAGAATTTTTTTTCCAGAATATTTTTTTCAAATATAAAAAAAACTGCTCAAACATTCTTTTTCTTAAATTTTGTTCTCAACGAAATTTCTTTACTCTACTATGCAATATAAAATTAATATTTTTCGTAATTCGCCAGCGGCTCGAATTCGAGTCGGTGGTTAGCGTACGAGCAAACTTGTATCACAAATAACTATTATGTGGTAATTTTAATTTGAATGCAGTCTATACAATCGTCTGCAGGAATATCTTCTATAAATGAAATAATTAGAATTATCAAACTTCTTATATGAGGTTATAATTCATAGCGTTATTTAATAATTGAACAATAAACCTTACCATGAACCTATACGCGAATAGAACTCATTTGAAATTGGCTAAATGCCAATTGATTTTTTTTTTAATTTGGGTGAGAAAATTCATTTTTATGAATTATTCATAGGTAATAATATTGATAAAAACACTCTAAATTGCTGCATTTGTCCAGCATTTGACATCAATGTTGAAATCAATGGCGAAACACCGCAGATCAAATAATACACAGCTTGTTGAACGTCATGAAGACTTTGTATATTATACCATTAAGCCATTTCCCTTTGGGGTAGGCGTGACTTGCTCGGTTGGAAAGTAGTGGGATAGGTATATAGGTGTAAAGAAGGTCGTTATATGGTATAAGGTAGATAGGTATATAGGTGTTAGGTATAGATGTTTTAGATTGATCTGGAGTTTTCATGTTATTCATTCAAATGACACGTTCACTCCGCAACACTGCTCCGACCCAGGTTGCTGATCAATCTCTTTAGCGATCACCCCAAGTGAGGAGCCTCACAAAATTGTTATGTATGGTTCCCCACTTGGGCCCATTAGTATCCAAGGTCTTTGTTTCAGGCATCATTCACTCTATCGTCACTCTGTTTATAAACTATTTGTCGCCACACATCTCTGTCCTGGCATACTACTCTAGCTTCATTCACGCCCATGCATTTTTTCATGCAGGCTCTTGTGTTCCTATGACTTCTTATGTCTCTTCGGATTAATGTCCCATTCGCAGATTCTAACCATTCTTTCGGCGGTCTACCTCTGGGCATTCTGCCATTTACTTTACCTTTATATACTTGCTTCGTCAGTCGTTCATCTTTCATTCTTTCAAGATGTCCGAACCATCTTAACTGATTTCTTTCCCATATGTCAACTAAAATCTCTCATGTACAACATTCTTTGAGGATTGTCTCGTTTCGGACTTTGTCCATCAGTATTTTTCCGCATATTATGCGCAGAGGTTTCATGCCGATCGCGTTGATTTTACTCCTATCCTTTTCTTGACAGGTCCATGTCTCGCTACCGTATAGTACAGTTGGTACGAATATGGAATTATGTATGGCCATTTTAGCTTTTTTTGATATTTTTTTATTTGTGAGGATGGACCCTGCTCTACCGATAACCTGCCTACCCTTATTTATGCGCCTATCTAACTCCCCATCTATTTTTCCGTCGCTAGTGAATAGGCTACCTAGATATACGTACTTGTCAACTTTTTATAATCTCTCATTATCGGTCGGTAATTTGTAATGCTATAAAATACCATGTGTCCTTAGAACATTTAGACTTGATCAGTTTCCGAATATATAATAATTTTTCAATTTTTCAATCATTCTAGGTCAAATAGTTTTAATTTTACGGTCCTTTAAAATTGGACATTATTTCTCAACAAAATAAAGAATCTAAAATTGTATAATTCACAGTTGAAAGCTCTTGACATTAACATTTTTTTATTTGAAATGTTAATAGTGATACGTTTTCAAAACGGCTTCAAAACGTACAATAATTTTAAACCAAACCCCTTAACTATTAAACAATGTAAAATCAAGAACGTTAAATGTTCAATAATATCAGATAGAAAATATTAAATTAATAACGTTAAAAATTAAACAATTTATTGGAATTTTCCGTGAGAGATTTTACAATTCCAGATTGAACAATTTCTTCAAATTTAGAGCTGCTATAGGTGAATAATTTAAAGTTTAAAAATAAGCCAATTTCAAAACTAAAAACTTTCAGAATGGCATAATTTTGAATTTGAAGTTTTTAGATTTGTACAATTTATTACAAGTTTGAGGCTTTTAATATTACACAATTTTAAATTCAAGAATTTCAACTCTAAATTATGGAGAGGTGCTAAATTAAAAAATTCCAAAAAGAACTTAACACTGAACGAATTAAATTTATAGTTTTTTTTAAGAACATGTACAGACTATCACGTGACCAATCGAATGAATTTTCTATACCAAACAGACGTCAAGGGAAAAAAACGAACATCTGTCTGGTACAGAAAATTCATTCGACTATTTGTTTATAACTGAGTTCGTTTAAAGCATTGGGTTACGTGACTCTCAGGTATACGCCTATAAAAATAGGAATTGAAAATTCATTTATTTTTAATTTTAAAATGGACCAAATTGATAATGTTAAACCTAAAATACCACTAAAATTGTACAATTAGAAATTGAACTTGCAGCAATTTTGTTTTTTCGTCTTTATTATTAATTGCTAACGCAATGTTAGACGCGCTATGTAGCACGCGGATAATGGTTTTAGTATATTATCATCAATTATATATGTCTATTGGCATAAAAAATGAAACTACAGAAGCTTCGTGAGTTGAACGCATACGATATAAAATTACTCGCAATTATAAAGTATTGATCGGCGTTGTTACATTTTCCATTTTAATACCGTGAGATCTCATTTCCAGCACTTTGCAATTTGTGATTTGAATTTCGAATCAAACTGATGGAATAAAATCGTTTACACATTTGATATTAATCAACGAATGAAGTTCTGGTTTTACATTTGCAATTCAAGTCCGTGCATACATCATATCGTCAAATAAAATACTGCTCCAATTTTCTGGAATTTTTCCAAAAATCGGGGGTTTCCATTTTGTACGTCATGATAAATAACGCAGAATTGAATATTTAAATACGGAAACTGTAATAAATGATATAGGAATTACCAGTACTGAAAAAACAAGCATGCACCGATCGCTAAATAAATTACAGAACCGCATATCTAGAATATCGAATTAACGCCAGCTCGAAATTTTTCACGTTTGGAAAATTAGCGTGAATCAGCGACCTAAGTGGATCATAGGATGATCAAAAATATACGTTTTTTTTTGTCGAATAATATTTAAAAAACTTAGTTTGACAGGCAAAACTTAGAAACTATAACAGCTAGAAACTTCTTCTTAGTGTACGCAGATTTTGTACTTCAATTTTTATCACTAAAAATTTTGCGTAGGATGCAGCTTTATAAGAAGCTTATAAGGGTTTGTCTAATGACTAGTGACTCGACTATTAATGCTCTGCAAGATGAGTATAAAGATTATTTTCTCTTTGCCATGTATGAAAAATAGGTTAGAGTGTTTACAACGTTGGCAGCATAAATCTCTCCTCATTACAACAATGGAGATATCGCGTTAAACTACCTTTTGGCAGCATTAGCTCATTTTGGTACAAAGTTGAAATAGCATCCCTTGGTTCTAGGACAATAGCATGCCAAGTATACACGGAGAGACTTTTGCTATCACTATTTTTTTATTGTATATCCATAATTGAAATAAAATGCAAGATCATCGTATTTCTATAAGATTTATTATAAACTTCATTTTAAATGTAAGAAAGTATTAATGGACAATAATAAGTTTTATGAAAATATTTGCAAAAGTAAGTATTTTAAGTAACATACGTTTAAAAAAACGTAAAAAATTTTGATATTTCTAAGTAAGTTTATTTCATTATATTAAGTTTATTAAATAAGTGCATTAAACATCTCAAATAGGTATACTCAACATATAAAATATATTAAAAAACAAACTGATTTAGAGTATAAATTCCTATGCTACTTTCTTAAATAAGATAATTACTTTCGAATTTTCTAAAATGAAAATAAAACTCCCAAACTGTCATTAGATTTAAAAGGATTGAAAAAAAATTAATTCTGCTATGTACGAACTTGCATACAATCTATCTAAAGAAAATGCGGTAACAAAATGTGTCAAAATCTCGAACTCATTGTTGTTGAAAACCTTATTTTGGTTTTCCAAGGACTTGAAATTGCTCCATTTGTTACATTTAAAATTAAAAAATGATCGCCATGGTGGTAAAATATATTCTGTTTCTTGTATTAGCGCTAATAAGATAATGAAATTGAATTTAATTAAATAAAAAAATGATCGATTGCTGTTAATTCTTTGATACAGAGGAGGAGATCATTCGAATTTGGAATTTACACCAGATATTGAATATAAAAGACTTCTAAAGATTTCACAAAATTTAAAAAGAGTTCAGAAGATATCTTTGTGGTTTCAAAAGTCAAGGGATTACTTATTATTATTTCAGCATGTGATTTCAACAGATTTCAAGAGGTCACAAGGAATTTTGAGGGATTTTAGCCCATGTTAAGAGATTCCAAAGAGTGTCATGAGATTTCAAAGGATTTGGAAGAATCTTAAGCGATTTTAAATAATTTTTAGAGACTGTAAAGATGACTTTTAGTCTATTTAAGAAGACTGCAAGGTATTCAAAAGAAATTTCAATGGGTTTTAAAATATTTTAGAACATATCACAAAATTTGTGAGGGTTTTAATGGGTTTCCTATAATTGTCATAAATTGCAAAGTATTTTTAATTATTTCCGGAAATTTCGAAGTATTTCATAATATTTCAGGAGTATTACCACCACTTCCAAAAATTGAAAAAAAAAAGTAAAAAAAAGTAAATTGTTAACATTTCAACGGATTTCCAAGATTTTTTTTAGATTTCACGGCCAATAAATTAAATAAAATAATAAAATATAAATAAAATTACAGAACTTGTGATGGTTCTTGGTGATTTTCAAAGATTGTTGGGGGTTGCAACAGAGTTCTAGAGACCCTAACATATTTTAAAAGGTTTTAAGGATTATTATCGCAGTATTTCAAATTATTTCAAGAGACTCCGCAGTATTCCAAGTTATTTTTAAACATTTCAAGGAGTTTCAAAAATTGAAAAGGATTGTAAAGCATTTTTACCTAAATGTCAAACATTTTATTTTACTTCTTTTGAAGGATTATACTATACCAATTTTCGTGATACTCGTACGATTTATTCCAATCAGGGATGTATTTGTATTTTGTATTTATTCAAGAAAAGTCCCTAGGGCTAAATAGCCCTCTAAGGAGCAGGATAATACAGGGTCATTACAAATTTGTGCAAGCACTGATCGGCAGAATACTTGATTAATCTTATAATCTAATCTATAAACTAAATTGAATAAATTAATAGAGTCGACCACTAAATACGTATTAAATTAGGTTTGAGATTAATGCGTAGTGATTAACATTAAGTGGCTAAATGGTAGATCTTGTGCATGTTAAGGTTGAAATAAAGAAAGAAAAACCGTGTGTGAAAGAAATACTTTGCAAAAGTTAATGAAAACAAAAGAAAATTCGATGATCGAATGTTCAAAAACTAATTATGAGAATTTACCAGTGAGTAATTTCAAGAGTTGGGTTAGGAGTATCGTACGAATATTTGAAAAAGAGATTCTTGAAATGATACAGGGAAGGTGCATTTCTACTATCGTATGGTATTTTATTCCATAGTCGGGCACCCCTTACTATAAATGATCTTTGAAGCTGACACGTTCTGTGAAAAGGAATCTTAAGGATTTTATGTCTTTTACGAAGCTTAGACTGTGCTGGAAGGTCTCTGTCTACAAATTGGAATAGGTTGAATAGATACTCGGGAGCTTTGTTCTGAAAAAGAGTATAGAGCAAATTACCCATAAAGAATTGTCTTCTTTCGGCAACATTAAGCAGACCAGCCTTAAGTCTGTATGTTATATGTTATGTTATGTTATGTGTTCGTATTTAGGCAAATTGTGGATAAAACGGACACAGCCATTCAACGCGCGCTCAAGCTTTAAATTTAAATCGTCGGTCAAATCATCACAAACTAAACAGCCATAGTCAAAATGGGGCAGAATTAGACTTTTAACCAAAAGTATCCGAGTGGAGGTTGGTGAAGAGTCCTTATTCCTATAAAGTTGTTGTAGAATTCTGTATGTTTTCCTTGAGATATTCTGTACCTGTTCCTTCCAGGACAAGGTACGGTTATGGAAGTATCCCAGATCTTTAACCACTTCCGAAAAAGCGATAGTTAGATTCTCGATACGAAGAGGTGGAAATGATGCCAGTGTTTCAAGCGATGGAGATGAAGTAGGTCCAACGACTATTGCCTGAGTTTTTCCCGGGTTAAGAGTAAGTCCATTTTTCCAGGCCCAGAGGATAACGCGATTGATATCCTCCTGGACTAGAATAAGTAACCCACTTAATGAAGATATTGGCCCCGATAAATAGATTTTGAAATCGTCAGCGTATTTGTGATATTTGCAATGTTGAAGTTCACTTCCAAGGTCAGAAGTGAACAAATTGAAGAGGAGGGGTGCCAGAATAGAGCCCTGAGGAACCCCACTTTTGACTTCCCTCCAATCAGAAAGCTCACCACTACTATTAATAATTCTGTGAGACCGATTATTAAAATAGGATTTGAACCACTTGATAACAGAGTTTGACGAGTTAAAGGATTTTAACTTTTGTAGGAGTAACTTATGATTGACCATATCAAAAGTCTTCGTAAAATCGAACAGAACAACAATCGTGATCTCCCTATTATCCATTGCTAATTTGAGATCAGTCGTTACTTTAAGGGAAGCAGTTAGAGTGCTATGCTTTGCCCGAAAACCTGATTGCATCGGGTCAATGGCCTTAGATAATTCAAGAAATTTAGACAGTTGCAAGTGAACAATTTTTTCAAGTGGTTTAGACAGTGCACATAAAATAGAAATTGGCCGGAAGTCTTTCGGGGAAGTAGGTTTATAAATTTTCGGAACGGGGCATATAACAGCCTTTTTCCAGATATCTGGAAAGATACCAACCTGCAGGGAAGCATTATAGATATGCAATAGAATAGGAAAGATAATTGGAAGGGCAAGTTTAATCATTTTGATTGATATTCCATCAGTTCCAATGGCATTTGATTTGATTTCAAGTATTTTTTCCAAAAGTATTTCAGGAGTGATGTCATCGAAAAAGAAGTCAGAGTCATTAAATGTTGAATTAAAAGGGGTAATGGAAGATGATAAGTCTGGAACTGGGAATGTGAAAAAAGTCTTTAAAAGGTCATCAGGCGGAAAATTACTATCAATAGATTCGTGCTTGGGCGGGATTATGTGTAAGCGTCTAAGGAGATGCCAAATGTCCTCTTTTTTGTCTCTATGTGCAATCTCGTTATAATTGTATTGATTGAACGCATCTCTAATCTTAGTTTGAACTAGGTTCCTCAGTTTACGAAATTGAGCTAGTATTATACTGCTTTTCGTTCTTTTTGCAAGTCTGCGCTTGCCATCACGTTTCCTCATCAGTTTTTTAATTTCGGATGTGATCCAGGGGGCAGCTTTATTGAAGTTTTTAGGAACGTGAAGCGGAGAAAATTTATTGAATGCAGAGACTAGGTAATTAGTCAGAGCGTCGATTTTATTATTTATATCTGTATCTAGTAATATTTTTTCCCAGTCATACGTCATTAGATGTTCGTGGGATGTATGCGAATGTATGCGATAAACGAAATATTAGTACCAAAAGTCTCATAATGTACCTAATATTATTCACAAGAAAGTATTATAACCTAAAATTTGTGGCAAATGCACAAATAAAATAGTCACAAATAACTTTATTATAAAATTCACAGAAATGTTCGAGAAAAAAATATATCATCTTGAGTTGGTCTTAGTTCGTCTTGAGTTCATCTTTAAGGCGGCTACATCTCGCTTACGGCCAGGGGCGAAACTTAGAACTCGTAGATGTATGTAAGTCTTGAGTTTATGGCTGTGGTTTTCGATGAGGGTTGAAGACAAGTCGAGGTGTACTTGTCTTAAGACAAGAAGTATAAGTCTTGATAAATATTCTATGTTTAAATGTCCATTATACTCCGACCTATATAAACTATGAACCCACCGGCATGACAGGGCTTGTCATCTCCAGAAATCAGGTAGCCACGTTGGGACCAAACAGTTGACATCTGCTGAGGATGTAAATTTTACAAACTGATAAAACTTGTATTTTGTGAATTCATGATCCAACAATGAAGTGAACTGTTGATCATAGGATAATTCGACAAAATTTTTAGATTTGCTATCTAAAGAACATTTTTGTTTGCAGGTAAGCGAACTTAATAATATGTGAGAAATAAATACCATAAAGCTAAATAATATAAATATTTTGTGAAATTTAAAGCGAATTAGTGATGACCCTCGCCTCGGAGGTCTTGTAAGCGTTTTTTGTCTATGGCTTGAGCTCCACTTCAAGACGAAAAATAAAGTCTCGCTAGTGGCCAGGGGAAAGTCTGAGAAAAAAATCTTGGCTATGCCTTGGCTATGTCTTGATTAGGTGTAATTGAAGACTTAGCCAAGTCGAATTATTTTTCAATTCACAATAATTGAATGGCCATCTCCAGATTATGAAATTGATAGAAATTTCAGTCAGTTTAACAGAATTCCAATATCAATACAAAATATTAATTTGACAGATAATTCTCTAAAGCACAGCTTACAAACTGACCGTTTTATGGTGACTGGAATTTCCGTAAGTAGTACATAAAAGTTTGCTGTCGGTATTTTTAAATGCATCTCTTGCCAAATTAGGAATTTTTTCCGTGAAAAATAAAGATATATTGTTTGAAACGTTGTGAAAACACTTGCAACTGAATTTGTTTGATTGCTGGCCGAATCACGTGAAACACCGTGTATAGAATATATGGATGGTGGGTGCAGTATCGCGTTCTCGATATTCGCGGGCGCGGAAATCGTGAGCGATAAATATTAATTATTTTTGTTTGTCGCTCGCCGCTCGCTGCAGCATTAATAACATTTCGAAGCCAAGGCCGGGCGCATCCAGCCACCTACCGACATCCTGCGCGACAAAAACGTTGAAATAACAGATCCGCTAACTGAAACGTAATAATCGCGACGACCGAATACGTAATTTTAGCAAACAAAGTACGTAAATAATAATACGCTATTTACCTGTGCCAAGCCATTGCGTATGCACGAATTTAATTATTATAAACGCGATGCTCATGCTTTCGAACTTTTCGTGAATCCTTCAAAAAGTGCACTCTACCATGCAGAAATATAACGGTAGAAGAGTTGCTGTTCGTGTCCGATTCTGATTAAGCACCTGTCGTGACTTCTGCATTTTAAAATATAAAATATGCGCAATATCAACACAAATATCACTAAGCCTATATTATGCAGATCACATTCGCAATGTATTAAAATTTGAGTACAAATTATGCCAGCATTGTCCAAATTCCATGTGATATATGTGAGGAAATCTCTGAATAATTAAAATTTTTATAATTAATTATAGTTTTCATGACTTTATAGTAACGTATATTATACACAAGTTTCAGTTAAGTATAGCATGCGTCGGAGGAAAGGAAAGAAGGATTATTTAAATTTCTCCTGTGGCATAAACAATGCTGGATAAAGATGAAGGTGAAGAGTAGGAATTCACAAAAATTATAATGCAGTAATACTTTATTTAAATAATAAAAATCGCAGATTTTATTGCATTTGACACAGATGAAAATAGTTTTCAAATTAAAAATTATTAGATACGTAAAAGTTAACCTTTGTATTTTCCTAAACTAGTTTTCAATTTGCAAGATTTTTTTCTGTTCTTCTAATTCTTTTCTAATATCTTTCCTTGTGCGGCGAGATTAACATTATTAATGGCCATCATCCTAGCCCTTGAAAAAAAACTGAATTAATAACCTAGCAAACGTCTCATTTCATAAGAAACATTCTCCGAGTAATATCTTTGGGAACATTTATTGAATTGTTTTAAAATTTGGTAATTTTTTCTTTCTTATAACATTGTCCAAAGGAATGAGGAAGATACAGATTATTTAACAGAAAAAATATCTGAAACAAGTGTTAAATAAGTGAAAAAATGACTTTTCTTTGTTCTCCGCTTACAAATTGTTAAGCTTCAGAAGGATTTTTGAAACCACCGTTAATAAAATAAAACATCTGAGTTTTACTTTCTTAGAAGTATGCTCTGAAAACTTTTACATTTTTTATAATTCTTTTATAACGATTCCTAGTTTATCGCACATAAACACAAGAGAGTTTTAAGTTTAAAAGTTTTCCCCTAATTTTTTGTCTTGAACTTATGATGACAGTTTGATGAGTTTTTGCATATTTTCTGTTCTTTTAACCAATGCCGCAGATAAATTAAACATTTTCGGGTGAATATTTCAATTGTTGAGTAAAATATCTTCAAAGGATTTATGTATTTAATCTTGTAAACAAGTAAAGGCAGTGTGTTTTGTTGTTAGTCATTCCGTGTCGTGTAATCGCATGTCACAGAATAAATATATGTGAACAAATTATAAGAATTTCAAAAAAATAAATTAACGCTGTAATTTTTACTAATTATGATCGAAGAATAATTTTTAAATCTCTAAAAGAAAATAAATTTCCATGTTAAATCTTGAAAATTCAACCAGCATTTTCCAGTTTATATCTTCAAAATCTAACTATTCCAAATGAAGCATTCGAGATTGCATCATTTTCTATTATACACATGAAATATTTAATTGCGAACATTCAAAATTTAAGAATTTTCAATTGTAACTCTTCAAAATTGTTAAATTTTGAGTCATTGTAAATCTTTAAAATTTAAGACTTGCTTACTTTTTTAATTTTGAAAATTTGAAATTAAACATTATGCAAGTTTTAAGTTTTGCAATTAAAAGATCTACAATACTGATACCCGTGTGGAAATCTGCCCAATTAAGCCCAGTTAATAAGTGGGCGCCAACTGGGTCCCAGCTGGGCGTCCCGGGTAAAAAGTTTAATTAATTAAAGCGAGTTATATTAATTATACGACAGGCGGAAGGCAATCTCCCACTAATATTATACATTTTTTAGTTATTCCGATTTCTCAATTATGAAAATTTGAGCCAATAAAACCAAAGAATATTTACGTCCTGTTTGGACTTATACCGGGTATACCCACGTTGCTCCCATATAGTGTGCGCCGCCGTAGAAAACAAGTCGGGTCCCATATGTAAATGTCAGTCGCTGTCAGTTACTATTAGTAAATTTAGTTTTTACAGACAATGGGTGAATTAAGTAAAAAAAGGTGTGCAAATAATAAATTACGTTTACGTGTGAGAAAACATCGAGCGATCAGTGGAGTTATGAAGACATTGAAGAAGACTCGAGTGACGATAGTGATGAGCATGGTAAGTTACGAAAATCATAGCATTGACTCTTAGATTTCAAAAATGATTAATTATCTGGTTCAAAAATACCTTTAATCTCTATATGTGACATTGCATATTTAATAAAGCTAAAAATTTTGTTAATGCTGAATTACTCGCATTCTAACCTCAAAATTACACAGCCTAATTTTATACTCAATAAATACTAGAATTCAATTTTGTTATGAGACGACTTATCTTTTTTCAATTGAAGTATGTCTGCCAGAGTAAACAATTATCTAATCCTAATACTTTTTGCCTCAAACGAATTTTTAGAATTCTACCTCAGCAATCAAAAAGTCAATTTTTTAAAATAAAACCCTCACAGAAAAAACTGAAGTTAAATTTTGTTCAATTTTGTTGCAGATAAAATGTTCAGCTGTTAAAGATTACATGCTATACGATGGAATAAAAACTGTCGTCTGCTACGTCCTTCGCAGCAATTGAAAAACGGCAAAGTATATACGTGAAAAGCTATACATAAATCAGGACACTAGATTTAGAACAACTTTTTACTTACCTAATTGTTATTTTAAAAATAATTAGACTTTCATATATACTTCCTGCCACAGTCGGTATTGTAGGTTAGGAACACATCCATAGCAGAAGACGCTTTTTGTCACTGACAAACAGCTGACAAATTATCCCGAGATGGTTTAAAAACACAGAATTATCTCAATTTCGTGTAAAGTTTATTCGACAGGGTTAATTTGTGTTGCAGTGAAACTTTCGTCGGAAATCGATGTAAAGTTTATCTTCCGTTTTTTCTGTGCTTCTTTTACTAATTGGGCGTAAAAAGTATTTCCCAGCTGGGACCCACCTGGTTACCCCAATCTGGGTATTAGTTGGTCTGAGCGTTACAACCCAGAGAACAGCCCACCTGGGCGAGACTGGGGTTTCCAGTTGGGACCCAACTGGAACTTGGGCAATTTGGCTGGGACCCAGTCTGGCCCCAGTAGACTTTTCCACACGGGTGGTTTACATCAGTTTGAAAATTTCTCCAATTTAGAAGATTTAGAATCTGAAGCTCGTGAATCTCAATAAAACTTAAGAATCTTCACTGATACTAAATCTGTATTATCATCGGAGATGGTGATAAATATTTTGCAATTTTTGATGTTTGAAATGAAACCATTCCATAGAGGTATTCAAATTTGCGTAATTTTCTATTATACATACTAAATATTAAAGAGTATTTGATTGCAAATATTAAAAATGAAAGATTCTTGAATTTTTAAAATTGAAGAATTTTAAAATTAAAATCTTCAAAATTGAACTGTTACAAACGAGTTTGAAAATTATATATCTTTAAAATAGAGAGCTTGAAGCTTGAAACTTAAATAAATTACAATTCTATATATTTTCCAAATTCAAGAATTTTAGATTGTGACTCTTCCAAGTGGTAGAAAATGGAATTTTTAATCTTGAAAATTGAAGAGTTTTTAATATTTCCTGTTTAGAATGGGAATGCTGAAATCTCAAATCTTACAGTTCAAAATTTTGTAATTCTTATGATTTACATTTGAAGTTTCTTCAATTTAGAAGATTTAGAATTGAAAACTCTTGACTGAATAACTTTATATTCTAAATGTTCACCAATGAATATTTATACATTGTTAATTTATGCATTGAAACGACCATTTTGACTTTAGAAATTCAATGACTGTATGTGAATTGAGTAGTCATAAAACATTTCGAACCTGTTACCAAACTTAGCTTCAGATACCCTAAAAACATTAAAATACTTATTTCATATGAAAATCGGTTCACTATAATGCAGATCCTGAAAAATCACCGATGAGTGTTTCAAAAATTGTTTTAAAAAACATGGAAGAAATATTTTTAAGCTAAAATACTTTAAAAATTGTTCATTCTAGCATCCATAAATAGCTTAAATAAAAAATTACATATTTTCAAATACTTTTGCAAAAATATTATTCCTATCAACAGTGACTTTAATATTGAGAATCACCCATATGCATTCAAATTCAGGAGGATTTTATTTATAAGTAACACTCAGATTCAGTGGTAACTAAACTTAAGAATTTCCAGTTTGTAGGAAATTATATAATTCCAAAAGGTTTCAAATTCGAAAGATTTGAAACTTCAAATTTCAATGCTTCCAATTTTTAAAAATAATCCAACTAAAATAATACATCAGTTTGAATCAATGAACGATTTAATTTCGAAAACAAAAAAGCTTCAACCAACACACAAGAAGCTGAAATTAAGAAGAATGGTTCGCAGTGTTTCAAATTTTTAAAGTGTTTATAAATTATTCATATATTTGAATATGAAATGAATGGACGCTTGAAAGCGTCAAAATATAAAAGCATTCAATTTTTAAACGTTTCATTTGAAAGTTTTGATTTAATCAGCAGAAAAAGAATTTGCAAAGATATTCATAGCAAACGTATCCAAGTTTGGAAGCCTTCCAAATTTAAAAATATAACAGTTTTTGTGTTCATTTTTAAGCGCTTTTGCAAATATTCAAATTTGAAACTTTTTGATTTAAAGAAGACCTATGTCATTTAAAATCATTTAGAATTAAAGTCATTTAAAATGAAAACCTTTTGAATAATAAAATACACAAATGAGAATATTATAATTTAGAAATCCATACATTTTGAAAGATTATCAAGCATTCAAAATTCAACTCATGAAAGATGAATTAAAATTTCCAATTATTCAGATTTTCAGCAAAACGATGCAATGAAACATTAGAGTGCAAACAACCTCTTCACTGTACTGCCTAAATTCAAGCGAAGGAAGTTCACATGGGTAACCTGCTTATTGCTAGACCGAATGCGGTCCTAATTATAACTATCTTACATCTACGGACTCAGTATTATTAAGCCAAAATATATCCGCCAGTTTGTTTGCAGTGTGTGCATGGCGAACGTAAACGCATTAACAATTCTCCCGGCGAAATTTGCAAGGATGCGCGTAATAATCGTGCATTACGTAGAGGCACCAACTTCCGGGGGCCAACTTTTCCCACGTATTAGTATCACACATACTTGTCCAATCCGATATACTTTTTCGATACTTGCTTACTTTTCTTCATAAACAATTAACACCTATCGACAATCAGCTCAATATTTCCTGGCTCTTGAATGTTATTATTATGGCACTAACTAGTATTACGTAATTTTCCATAACATTAGCCATGAGCAAGCTGGGAAAGATATTATTGTTACAGAAAATTCAAGTTTGATGAATTTTCAACAAAATACATGAATTTTATACCAAATTGTTCAATTTTCAATTTGTTCAGTCAAAACTTTCAACTAAAAATGGACTAGTTCAATTTTCAGATAGGAAGATTGATTTTTAACGCAAAAAAAACGAATTTTCAACAAAAATAATCAGGCTTTCAAGCAAAAGGGTGAATCTTAGAACCAGAAAAAATGTTTAACAAAGCAAAAGAATTCTCAACAAAATAAATGAATTTTCAGCCAACTTGTTGAATTTTGGAACCAAAAATCTGTTTTTTTCACAACAGAGTTAATTTTCAATCAAATAGATTAATCATTACCTTCTCATCAGAGAAGGTATTAGATTTGTGTAAAATCCCTTAATTTTTATCAAATGTCCACGTTTTGAAACATTCTGAACCCAAAAAAAACAGGTCTTCGTGAACGTGTATGGCTGGATGTGTGTATGTATGTATGTACGTATGTATGTATGTATGTGTGTAGTATGAATGTAGATTTTCATTTTGTTAGCACGATAAATTTCAAAAGAATTGGCAGATTGGAGTGAGCTTTGGTATACTTTTCAAGTGTTCTGAAATTAAGGTCAAGTTTGTTAGCCAGCCATTTTGAATCAAATTCAAATAGTGAGTGCTTTTTCAAAATTTTCGAGACAATTTTTTCCAAATTTGAGAATTTTATGTATAGATGCTTGTTGTAATCAAAAATACTAACAAATTATCTCCGTGACTTTTCCTGATAAAACGAAAATTAATGGAGTTATGGTATTTACAAAATTCCAAAAAACAAACGAAAATGAACATTTGAAGCCAAAAAACGCACGGTATGAAAAAAGTGACGGGAAGAAAAACGTTGAATTTTGAACAAACTACAAGATCACTACAACAACTTTCCAAATTTTCTTGAAAAATTTAAAATTTAAATTTTGACTGCACAAAAAAATAATGATAAATCAAAAATTTCATTTTGCGGTCAAGCTGTACCTATAACTACAAGATACGAAAAAGTACAAGATACGAAAAAAGTTAAATGAACAAAAATTGTGCACTCAAAAAAGATCTACAAATTTGTAGTATATCACTTTTTGATAGGACAAACGACACAAGATACGAAAAAAATGAATGCAAAGAATTTGTTTATCCAAAAAACAGCAAAAAATTTCTTATCAATTATTTTTTGATAGAATGCGTGGTTTTTTTTCTAATCGTGAAAAATAACATTAGGAATAAAAAAGTCAAGTTTTTGGAAAAACGACGCAAGGTACGGAAAATAATGAATCGACAAAAAGTGTGCGTTCAAAAAAGAAATGTTTTTTAGATAAAAATTAAAATCTTTTTTGGTTGAAATATCAACCATTATGTTTCATTTTGGTTGATGATTCATCATTTTGGTAGGAAATCCTCTTTTTTTAATTCATCTATTTTCTTCAAAATTTTTTTGGTGAAAATTAATTTTTTCAAATGAAAATTTAATTATTCCATGTTTGGTTGAAAATTAATTTTTTCAAATGAAAATTTAATTATTCCATGTTTGGTTGAAAATTTGTTTTCTTCAGTTCAAAATTCAATTATTCAGTTGAAAATGAAACTTTATTGGTATAAAATTAATATTGTTGGTTGAAAATTTCTTCAAAATTTTTCATATTTGTTTGATAATTTTGAAAATTTCATTAGAAATTAATCTTGTTAGGTAGAACATTAACCTTCTTGTCTGAAAATTCATCCTTCTTGTTTAAAATTCATCTCTTTGATTGAAAATTAGAAAATTAAAAGCAACATTAAAAATTAAACAATTTAATTTTTGGGCAAACGAACAAACTATGAAAGAAATGAATTCACAAAAATTGCTCATCCAAAAAAGATCTACAAATTTGTCATTAATAATTTTTTGATAGGACGTGTAGTTCTTGCTTCAACCGTGAACAATAACATTAAAAATAAAAAAATTAAATTTTTTGGAAAACGGCAGAAGTACGAAAAAAATTTATTAACAAAAGTTTTTCACTCAAAATGGAGCTGAACATATGTTGATGTTAATTCTTAAATAGAACAATTAGAGTTTCTTTTAATCGTAAGAAACACAAGGAGAAAAATAGATATTAAAGAAGACCATCTAGATATTACTTGTTTATATCTTAACGATATAACTATGGGACAGAAAACTAGATATTGAAGTAGAGCATCCATAGATATTAAAAAGACAATTTCACCTGACAATATCCAAGATATTAAAGGGCAGAATCTCAGATATTCAACAAATATTTTTCAATTATGCAAAAATTACCTGTAAAGCATGCCAATTTCTATAAAATCCAAAAGGATTTTACATCGCAGTCCTCTGTTTTTGATGTCCGAATCCTCGAGTTCAAGGCTAACATAAGTGATGCCTGTAACGCCAAGTCCTAATCTTCTTGAGAAAATTATGATATCCATGTCCAAAAATACTAAATCCATTTTCCGCCAAAACTTTTAATGCAATATATATCCGAAAAACCACAACACACACGACGATTGCTAAAGATACGGACAAAGCGGTGTTAACATTTTTTGACGCCACGCCACACGTCAACGACATTGTTCCGATAAAATTTCGCTTTTTTAATATCTTAGTTATTAATGTTTAATATCACACATTTTATTCTTTCAATATAAATATCTTGTATATTGAATAGGAGATATTAGATATTATACCGTATTATCTCTCTCTCTCTCTCTCTCTCTCTCTCTCTCTCTCTCTCTATCTATATATATATATATATATATAATGGTTAAATATCAAGGTTTTTAATATCTACTTTTCAGTATCTATTTTTCTTCGTGCAAGATTGAAAATGAAAAAATCAAACAGACAAAAAAAAGGAACAGACAAAAGTTGTTCTACCAAAAAAGCTATAAATTTGTTATAAACTCTTATTATAAAAATATTTTACAAACAAAAAAATTAACTTTTTGGAAAAAGGACACAAGCCACAATAAAATTTTATTTCACAAAAATTTTCGCCTAAATTAAATGTACAGATTTTCTCTAAACCACTTTACGCCAGGATGCGTATTTTTAGTTTAAATTTTAAAAACTAACATTGAAAATAAACAAATTAAATTTATTAAAGAACGACACAAGTTGCAATAAAATGTTTAATAACAAATGTGTTTTTTTTTCTTACAGTATGCGCACTTTTTTTAACCATAAAAACAAGACAATAAAAGTACAGATGTTTCAATACCAATGCATATTATGAATTGTGATGATATCAATTTATTGAAATTATACATTTTTCAGGGTAGCTGAAAATAAATTTTAATGCAAAATAAGAAACAAATATTGAATCAATCATTATAAATAAAACTTGTACTTCATTTTGCAATATCTGAATAAGCAATTCCAGACAGTGGTACACAAATAAATATAATATGCATTTGATATAAAAGTATTGAACACAATATAGAAAAGTTCAAAGTTTGGACAAAAC
The DNA here is from genome assembly GCA_932178445.1 of Andricus quercusramuli. NCBI lineage: Eukaryota > Metazoa > Arthropoda > Insecta > Hymenoptera > Cynipidae > Andricus > Andricus quercusramuli. The sequence goes on from CAKNXH010001020.1 coordinate 265,543, forward strand.
CGAGTGCGAAGCACGAGATACGTTATGAGAATGTGTTCGTTAAAGCCAAAGGAGCTTTAACAAAAGAGAATGCACACTCACCAAATTAGAGTTGTTGATGCTTTGACATTTAATTTTAAAAGTTTTGTGCATAAAGGTGGGGGAAATAAGAAGACCGAGCGCGTAGCGCGAGAACCGTCAATAAATAAACTACATTCTTAATTTGAGGGGAGAGGAGGTTGCGCAAAAAATTACGGTCGATAGCAGGGCAGAGGGGGGGGGGGTTAATGGAAATAATGTTACGAACATAGATAACATTTAGTACGTTTCCTAATGATAAATTTGAACATTATTTGCGAATTTTCTGAAAAATTAGAACAGTTCAATAATGTTTAAAAATCACTTTCATATTTGAGACTTCACACTCTTTCCCCTATTCCCCCCTTTTCCCATTTTTTAAAGAATTCTTCTTATTTCCCCTGTTTCAATCAATTTTCAGTTTGTCTTGTTTTTCGCTCAAATGCAAACTGAAATTAATAGAAACCAATAAGAAAATTCAACAAGTTATAATTAAAAGTCTACTATTATATTTTCGGTTCAGAATTCATCGCGTTTGGTCAAAAATTCGACTATTTGATTGAAAATGTAATTATTTCATTGATAATGCAACTAAATACTTTGTTAAGAAGTCACATTTTTGGCAAAAAATTTAAATAATTGGTTGATAGTTAAACTACTTTTCTGAAAATTCATTTTTTCTATTCGAAAATTCATTTCTGTGGTTGAAAATTTAACTACTACATATTTAGAAAATAATTCTTCTTGGTTGAAAAATCATCTTTTGGGTTAAGTGTTGAGAATTAATTTTCATAACTATAATATATGTAAATATCCCATTTTCGTTTACAAATTGATATCTTTACTTGAAAATTGATCTTTTTTAGCTGAGAATTTAACTATTTAGTTGAAAATTCATGTATTTTGTTAAAAGTACGTCTTTTTGGCGGGAAATTAATCTACGTGGCTGAATTTGATAAAAATGTAATGTTTAGTTAAAGTTAGTCTACTTTCTTTGAGGATCCAACTATTTTGTTGAAAATTCGTCTCCTTTTGTTTAATGTACCAGTTTTTTGCTTCAAATAATAAAAAAATTTCGGTTGGAATATCATTTATTAAATGTTTTTTTTTTATTCCTATGTTTTAGATGAAAAATCAACTACTTGTTTTAAAGTTAAACTACTTTTTAAACAATTCACTTCTTTATTGGAGATTCATGATTGTTTTTGGTTAAAAATGCAATTATTTAGTTTAAGGTTGAAATATTTTGTTTGAAAATTTTTTTTTGTCTAAGATTCACCTTTTTGTTTGAAAATTTAACTTTTTTTTCAATTGCGTTTCTTTTGTTTAATTCAACTGGCTGAAAACGAACTTTCTTGTTAAAAATTCAACTTTTCGGGTTGAAAGTTCAACAGCATTCTAAAAAATTCGTCTTTTTGGCTTGAAAATTCAACTGTTTTTGGTTGAATTTTAATCTTTTCTGTTTGAAAATTAGATTGAAAATGCATCTTTGTAGTTTGGAAATTCAACTTTTTGGGTTGAAAGTTTAAGTTTCTTCTGAAAAATTCGTCTTTTTGTCTTAAAATTCAATTGTTTTTGGTGGAATTTTCAATCTTTTCTATTTGAAAATTCGACAATTTCGTTAGAAATGCATCGTTGCAGGCTGGAAAATCAACTTTTTTCTTAACATTCAACTTTTCAGGTTGAGAATTCAACCGTCTTCTAAAAAGTTGGTCTTTTAAGCTTGAAAATTCAACTATTTTTAACTGAATATTAATCTTTTCTGTTTGAAAATTCTACCACTTGATTGAAAATGCATCTTTGTAGATTGTAAAATTCACTATTTTGTTGCATATTCGTTTTTTTTATTTATTTTTTTTTTATTGAAAATTCATCTTTTATGAAAGGAAACTTATATATCTTAGGTGAAAATTCATCTGAAAAGGTCTGAAAATCCGTCTTTTTGATTAGAAGAAAATTAATCTCTTTTGGTAGAAAATCTTTTTGGGTTATAGTGAATTCAATATGGTATTTAAATTGATTTAAACAGACAGAATTCATTTCGCTATCACTCTACTATTTTCGTGAAAAAATCAACCTATTTCCTCTATTTTGAGAGAATTTTTGACTACATCACTGTTCGGATGGTCGTCAATGACTGGTGGAGGAAGCGGGGGTGAAAAATAGCCCGAAATTGGTAACGTAGTTTATGGAGGACCCCTAAGTAACTTTAAATTCGTGAAAACAACTCCCACGAAAAAAATATTGGGGACAGTTGTGGAGGATCGCGTTAGGTATTGTTGAAATTCACGACGATCAGCAGTGTTATATATGTAATTTATGCAACGATGTCGTCGCGAAATCTGCAAGCGAGTCTAAAAATCGCACACCTCTCTATGGGCTGCTCGTTTGGCGATTTCGTAACGGCCTGTGGGTTACATCATCGCCAGAAAAATGTTACGGTTATCCGATGAATGCTCGACTGATTGTGGCATTAAGCCTTCATACCTGCTCATTTCTACATGTCCACATAAGTGTTTGTATGAGACTTGCAGAATTGCATTAATGTACTTGTCCAATACTAATTCCATATCAGCAAGATTCATAATCCGGACATTCAATTTGATTATATTTTCACTTTAGTTGATACACACTTATTCGCTTGCATACAAATTAACAGGTTCTCAAGTATTTTCTAAAGTTCAGAACTTGCATTCCTTTCGAAAGTCATTTTCATGCAGGCACCAAAATAAAAAACATTTACTTTATTTTCTTCCATCCGTAATAAAATGTTTTATTTTAATAACTGGAAAGATCAGGAAAATGGTTCTTTTAACTTAAATTTGATCTACCAATGTCTGGATTCTTATTGTATATAACAATGTATATTCGACTACGAATTAATATTATATTGCGAGAGTCTGACGCCGAAATTGAATTATCATATTTCGAGTAAGATTATCAATAATTCAGAATTCCTTCGTATTGAAAATTTGCAATATATTCGAATATTAATTTTTAATAGAAAGTGTCTACAGCTTACGAGAATAGAAATGAAATAAACTTCAATCATGATATGCCTGAATCTCGTATTCTTCTTTAGACTCTAATTTGTGAACTCTAAATATAAAAACATTACGATCCTAAATCTGATTTTACATCGTTCTCAATTGGACTGTTTCAATTGTTAAAATATCCTTGAAGTGGAGCAAGGCTCCTTTTAACTTGGGAGATTACGGAGAATTTCTGACCCAAGAGTTGAATTTATTTTTATGCTTTAGTAGGTCAGTATAAAATGTCGCTACTGCAATTGAAAAAGAATAAACATTACTATTCTGTTTATAAATTATATGAAAATTTGTATTCAAATAAATTGTTAACTTCCCGCACCCTGTCATGGATTACATTTAGAGCTTAAAGATCTATATTTTTGCACTAAATTAACAGTATATTTTATGACAGGTGAAATATCAAGTAAGGGTGATAAAATGTATGAAATATAACTGTACAAAACGATCCCTGTTTGTTTTCTTATATAATAATTAACTAATAAATAATCTGCGCATAAATCTGAAATGCGTCGCTTTTACAGAGGCATGAAATAATATAAAGTGATGAAAAATAAATGGCCCAGCTTTACAAATTCATGAATTCCAGTATGACGAGCTGCTGCATATTGAATCTGTGAAAACTTAAAACTTTACTTCCTTATAGTTAGTGGAACATAATAATTCGAAAATGTATATTAGAATGCAGTCAATAAAATCCGTTTTTCATTTAATGAAATTATAATTAGAGTTTATACTGTATATTCACAGTTCAGCCCTCAAATTATTTTCAAACTGATAAATGAGCTGTAAAATTCGAATCTTCAAAATGAAAGATTGTACATTTTTTTAAACTATAAATTCTTCTTCTAAGACGAACACTGAAAATGATAAATTGTTTTTATATTTGACAACTATTGATTCCGAGCAAAATATTCACTTATTCCTATTTTCTTTCTACAAGAAAAATAATTTTTATATAAATCCGAAACTTTCGTACCTGGAACTAGTGTTGAATAAATTAGATTAAAATTTAAAGGCCTCCATATTGAAATTATATCTTAGTTCTGAACTTTTCATATTTAATCAAAGATGTTCTCTCTATATGCAATCTTGTTCAACATTGAGTAATTTTTAAGATGATTGATATAATTGAGAAAAATGTACTGATTGTTTATTGTAACTAATTTTAAAGGAATACTAAAGCCCACTTGAGACAAAGAATGTTTTCAATAAATCACTTTAAGCTTAACTATTATGTTCTAAAGCACACTTATGATATATCTTATAAAATTCACAACAATTAATGATTGGTGTATTTTGGTTAGTTTTATAAATCATCGCGACCTCAAGGGTAGTTGATTCTTGACTGAAAATATAATACAAATTTTTTCATTTACTCAGTCCATTCTTGCGTGAGTATTCCTAATTATTTTTCCGTATACGAATAATTCCATTAATTTCCAAAAGAAAGAATAATAACCCGCGAGTTTAGACAACAAGAAGTTCTACTGAGCAAGGAGAATAATTCAAGACTACACGTCCGGTATCAATCAAAACGGAACAATTAATTCAGACATTCCAGAGATGAGTAGTTTTATTACAAAATTTGTACAAGATTTCTTAAGATTTTAAGGGATTTTAACGGCATTCAGAGTATCTTGATTAATTTTCCGGAATTTCAGGAAATATCAGATCTCGTGTAGTTTCATGAAGTTTTATGCTATTTTTATGGTTTATAAAAGAACTTATTTGCAAGAAATGAAAGATTCCGTGAGATTTTGGAGATTCACAAATATTTCTGGGTATTTCTATAGATTTAAAAGATTTTATGATGCTTTAAGATTCTTGCACATTTTGAATAATTAAAAGAAATTTTCAAGAGCTTTCAAACATTTAAAGAAATTTAAAAGGATTTTAGGGAATTTGAGATATTCTAGTTTTGGTGAATTTCAGAAGATTCGAAAATATTTGGGGCCTTTTAAAAGATTACAAGGAATTTTTAATTTATTTCAGTAATTGAAAGGGATTGCAAAGAATAGTATCTAAGATTTGAAAAAAAGAGTTTTTAGTGGCGTTCTGTCCCTAACTTCCCCTCCATTGGTCTATTTTAGACATAATTTCTGCTCGCAAAATACATTTCCTGCATTAAGTAGCCTGTAAAACAACACAGTAGCCTAGGAATGAATTGAAACTTTGTTTGACGAAAGTAATGCTTCTGGTGAAGGTAAAATTTTAGGCGATGAATGGAGACTGGGTGTGTGGAATTCTAGAGGTGTGAATGATTTTAAGGAAAGACAATTACGAGAAACAATGTATGAAAAAACGCTAGATATCTCATGTGTATCGGACACAAAGAAAAAGGAATGCGATAGTAGAATAATATAAAATGAAAGTTAAAGCATGTACTAGAACTATGGTCAGGAGTAGATAGTGAGTCACATGGTGGCCAAGAAGTCGCAGCATATCGAGGGGTATTTTGTATCTCCCAGATTGTTGTGATGTAGAATAAAAGCGGGAATGAGAAGACTTTCATTGCGTATATGAGACCACAGTAACTGAGGTGTCATACGCAATGATAGTCTATGGTGAAAAGATTGATATAAAAAACGCCTTCTGGGACACTTTAAATGATACTATAGGCACTTGCGATAATAGGGAAAAAATCATTCTACTAGGAGATATTAAAGGATGAGTTAGTAATGAAAGGGTGCTAGGCAATTTTGGTGATCCAAAAATAAATGGTAACGGAGGAAGATTGGTTAGCTTATACTCAGGAAAGGGGTTGTTCATTATAAATACAATGAAACTTGGCTTTATTATCGGTTTTCAGGCATTGCTTTTAGTAACCTTGATGGTAAATCCAGACCGACAAAATGTAAACAGGCAGGGCCGTGTGATTCGTTTCCAAATGGAAAACTATTACGCACCAGATGCGGTGGCGATAGCCACAGTATGATTGACTTTGTTACTGTAGATGAGGGACTGAAAGGGCTAGTAAGAGATAAGAGAGTAATGAGAGGTTCTGAATGTGAAACGGATCATTACCTCTCAGTTTCAAAAATTAACTTTGGTCAAGGATGGAGAAGAAAGATAACTTTAAGACGAAACAGACGCGAATCAAAATAGAGAATTTACAGAAAAACGAATAGAACTTACAGATAATATAAATGAATTCCTATATAGGACAACTTGGGAGACTTTTATCCACAATAAAGACATAAAGGGCGGATGTACAATGTTCCTCGAAATCACTGTTAGGAGTTCAACTGAAGTGTGTGGCATTGCGGTTATAGGAAGAACGGCTGGTGATGCGTGGTGGAATTATACACTCCACGTAGCCATTAACAAAAAGAAGCAAGCATATCTGAAACAGTTGAAAATTACAGACCTAAGCGATAATGAGAGAATAAGACTCGAAAGAGATTATAGGGACAAGAATAGAAAAGTAAAAATACTAGTTGAAGAAAGCAAGGATAAAATCAAAACGAAAGAAGAGAAGAAAATGATAAACGCTTTTGAAGGAAATAAAAAATTATTTTATTCGCAAGTGCACAAGGAAAACAAAAAAGGAAGTAGTGGTACAGAGTAAGTCCGAATTAGGAATCGCAAGGGTGAATTAATTTATGATGTGGACGAAATAAAAAATGGTTATATGGACCATTACATGAAATTATTGGAAGGTGAAGCTGTGGATCAGCACAACTGCGGAAGAAAATACGAAATTTCGGAAAACCCTGTGAAAAGAAATATTTTTTCTGAAGTTAGGGATACCATTAAGAACTTAAATAATGTGAAGGCTGCTGGTATAGACTATAGATGGCACTCACGTGCAAATGCTTAAATACGGTGACAAATATATATATGCCTGATAGGCTGTGCAAGTTGATGAATTTATTTATCGAAATAGGGGAGGTTCCAGATGACTGGAAAAAGGCGATTGTAGTTCCAATATACAAAAGAAAGGGAGACAAAAGAAACTGCAATGATTCCTAGAGATATCAGCTTTCTAAGTATGTTAAAAAATATATCCAAAAATACTTACTAATAGGGTTATGAAAATAATAGAAGAAAATATCTTGGAAGTCTAATGTGGGTTTATACTAGATAGATTATTATTTGCGGATCAGATATTCAGCTGGAGAGAAATTAGAAAAAAGTTTCAGGGTAAAGAAAAAAGTTTTCTGTGCACTTGTTGATATGGAAAAAGCATTTGACAAGGTGGACAGAGGAAAGCTTTGGGAAGTCCTGCAAGAGTACACACTACACAGTCAAAGAATGGCTCCTGAGAGCAATAAAAATAATATATGCAGGTAGCAAAGCGAGTGTGAGAGTAAATTAGCAACTAAGTCACTTTTCAATATTAGGCAATGTGTAAGACCAGGATGCGTTATGTCATCTTGGCTATTTATTATATTTATGTGACTCCAGTGCATTTACGCGTTTTTATGCGACAGCGTAGAGTATTGTAATGTTGTACATTACGATGCAGCGTAAGATCGTTCTTCACATTACGCTCCGCTGTATCTTAATGTACATTATTACGATACTATACACTCTCGCAAAAAAACTTGTGAATGCACCGTCGTGAAATAAGATAGTATATGAGCCAATGCACACAATTCGGGTCTTCATGCGACTCGCTTAAAATACTCGTCGCGTAAAGACCCTCTTTATGCGCCTTGGCGCATAATATACTATTCTGGATAAGACTCTCAGAATGGACCTCCTTGACGAAGGAGGTGTGGATGTTGGGACAGTGCAGGTGCATGGGATGGCGTTTACAGATGATAAGGTTGTTAACGTCAATAAAAAGAAACTTATGGTGTTTGAAGAGAGGGTGAGAAACCAGTATACAACATTTTCTTAGACGATGAGAGGATATAACAAGTTGATTAGTATGTGTATCTTGGTACTCTGTTCACTAATGACGGAAAGATCGATGGAGAGATAGACAGGAGTTCTAACGAGGGTAGGAAGGTTATAACAAAATTGCGATACACAATTCTATACTTGCATCCACTGTGCTGTACGGTAGCGAGACCTGGACACACCAAGTGAAACGCTAGTGGACAAAGTCAGTAGTGATAGGATTCTTGAAGAATGTGGTGGTGTAGAGGAGACACTATTTGACAAGAGTGAAAGAAATTTGTTGAGATGGTTTGGGCATGTTGAGAGAATGAAAGAAGAACGACTGACAAAACAGGTCATCTATGAGAAGTAAATGGTAGCGTACCCAGAAGCAGACCAATGCAAAAATGGTGGGAATATGCGAATGAGACCCTGAAACGAAAATATATAAAAAGCCACAAAAACATATAAGAGCTTGCATGAGAATGAGTATGTATGTGAAGGAAGCTAAAGAGATATGTCGAGACAGGAAAGTGTGGCGACAAATATTTTATAAGAGAGAAGTGCGTGATGAAAAGTATTAGTGGAGTGAAGGATGTCTGAAACAAAAGACCTTTGGTACCAATGGACCCGAGTGGAGAGCTTTACATAATGATCAGCGACCTGGGTTAGTGTGGTGTTGTGGAACGTAAGTGTTATTTGCATGAACAACACGAGAATTCTAGATCTATCTAAAAATTTAGAACCGAGTGAGTCACGTTTACTTCAAAAGTGATTGGGCTTAATGGTATAATAATAATAATAATTATGATTATAATTTTTATTATTATTATTAAATAATTATATATATATATTTATATTATTAAATAATGATAATTATTATTATTATATTATTATTTACGTAATACAATTTTGAATTCTTTATTCAAGGTTTTTTATTTTCATGGGAGGATTTGTAGTCATTCTGCGAGAAGTCTTCTTGAGTTAAAAGCATTTCTTATACTTCAAACTACTCAAACATGAAACCTTTTTAAATCCCATCTCTTCTCATTTCCATAACTATTTTTGAGAATCTTGAATTTTAACTTCTTTTCAATTAAGTTAATCTTTTGAATAGTTTCTGTGTTTTTGTTGAAAAAAAAATAAATTAATTAAGATGAACATTTTAGTATAATATAATTCTAGAATATACTATTGAACAAATTTTTTAACCGAGGCGTATATATTTAGAAAGTGGGACATCCACAACAAAGCCTAATAGGCAGTCTCGATCACAATTACTTCAATTTTGTTTAATTGCACTGTCAGGAACCTAAAATGCAGTTGCGCACAATATAATGTACACGCGTTCGTTCTCCCCCCATGGCCATGGTTATACAGTTTCTACTCCACTTCCGGTGACCCGCAGTGAAATTTTATTGATTATATTTTGAGAAGATTGAAGAATCACAAAAAAATTGCATGATGGATGAACAGAAACTTTTGGCCAAATTATGAATGAATGGGACGAGCTTCCGCTCCATCATTATATGCGTTAGAACGTTGCTATATAATTGGAACGTGCACCGTCGCGAATCCGCTCCACCTTTTTACTCTTTGAATTGCAGAATCCAAGCCTGGAATATGCTTCTTCCTGCTTTGAATTCTTCCTTATGTTCAAATTTTGGTTCCTTCATTTTCAATTTAATTTCATACTTGCAACCTTTACTGTTGACATTGCAGAAACGTTAGGAGCCGTTCAAGAACTACGTCACACTGCTAAGAGGTATGTGTGTCGGGGGAAAACCGGCTCGCATGCAACTTTATTTTTTATAATTAATTATCTCTTTTTTTGAATAACGAATTGTAAGATAAGCGATTTTTTCCTTTTCCACAAATCTTGAACTTTATTTCGAACATTATTTGGTACAGTTTCGTTCGTTATAAAGAATAAAAAGTGCATTCGTAAAATATTTTTAGTCTTGAAAATTTGGTTAGGTTGTGTGAAAAAACTCGTGAAAAACTTGACTTGCAAAAGTTTGTGAACATTTTTCAATGGATCGTATTTTCCAGCCGCTGAGCAAGATTTATGCTAATTTTCACATGAATACAATAATATATTATTCATCCTGAAGAATGATTTTTGTAAGAATTTTCGTTTTTGTGAATCAGCTCATAGTATTTTATTATTTAACCAAAAAAAATTGTTTCTATTAACAATCACTAATGAATTTGGAAATTTCTCAAAACAGAATTTTGAAAAACTGATCCTTATCTACTAGTTGGTATTCTCATATCTTCAAAAATGTATAACAATTTTTCAAGATTTCTGAATAATAAAACTTGCTGATTTTTTGTAACACATGCAAAATCTTATTTCTTTATGATGTGCTTTTCGAGCATGGTGACGTCAGAGAAAGAAAAAGCGTACTTTTGTTCCCTATTTTTGTTTTCCTGGAATTTTTGTAGTATCAATTTGGAATTTTTTTCTTTGCAATAAAAACATTACCAAAATAATTTTCATATAGATTTAAATAGATATTTTTAAAATATTTTAAAAGTATGAGATACACTTCTTTAAAAAATATTATGAGTCATTATATTGTTTATAGTAAATGAGTGATCCTCTTTTGCAGTTGGAAACGAATTATAATATTCGATAGACTAGTGGTAGCACGCGCGGCTTATAAACTTGGGCGGCTAGGATTCGATTCTCGGTGCTTGCGAATTTTTTGCGAATGCATTTTTCTAGCATATTATACTCAATCATTTAATATTGAAGATTAGTCATTCATTTATTATTCACTATTTTTATATTTTTTAGTATTTGTTCGTTCTATACTATATACCATGTACTATTTATTTAGTTATTATTTATTTATCTACCTATGACTGGAGTGTCTAATAAGAGGTGACTAATCAGGCGCTACCTAGTACCTGGCTTGACCGTTTAGCCATAGATTTTACGAAAGAGTTACAGTGCTGACCAGTCCCAGAATGATCCGTCTGATTTGCGCCAAAGTAAAGTCTAGACGGTCTATTCTGGGGCTGACCAGCGCCAGAAGATTTGTTCACTAGGGTGAATTATACGTTTATAGGCTCACATTTTATGCTTACAAAAATTTGACAGATTGAAACAGCTCGAAGCAAAAAGTTATCATAAATTACCGATAAATCCCTTAATTTCTGAAAAATTCTAAAAATTAGAAGAATCTGAAAATTGTCGAAAATTTTGGAAATATTTGCTAAATTTATAAATGACTAAAAATTTTGAAAATTAATGGATGCTTTGAATTTCCTTAAATTTTGAAAATTTACGGAAATTTACAAAAATTTGAAGTATTCAAAAATTTATAAAATTTCTGAAAATGCTTGGCAACTTGCAAAAGTGCGATAGATGGCCAAAATTTTACAAATATCAAGTAATTAGTGGTATCTAAGTACTGAAAAAATTACACTTGATGTAAGCAGTCCCACTTCTCCCACTTGGTATACAATATTTTACTATTTTACAAGTGAAGTATCTTTTCATACCATTAAGCCGTTTCCCTTTCGGCGAGCCTCTAGGGGTAGGCGTGACACTACCCGATTCGAGTAGTGTTTCTAGGTGGATAGTTTCTTGTAGTAAATAACTACAAGTGTGGGCTCACCACACCCACGACCGCCAACAGCAACGCAGTAGTATTATTCTCGAACGGTCACCCATCCAAGTACTAACCGCGCCCAACACTGCTTAACTTCAGTGATCTAACGGGAACTGGTGTTTCCAGCGTGGTATGGCTGTTGGCCATATTATTATGTTTATACGTTTTGCTTTTCATTTTAGGCGTTCATCAAATGAAATCAAAGAAAGCATTTTCACTCAAAAGAGGGGTGTGATGTACGTATTTGTGACGTTACTTCGGGGGGTTCAATCTTTGTATAATGATCTGTGACGAAGATGAGGAGGGGTGGAAAAAGTGTTTGAATAGCATGACGTAATTTTTGAACGGCATTTTTATGCATTTTTGTTTCGTATTTAAGTTCGCTGCTCTTACCAGTGTGAAGGTTTCTCATTTCAAAAATAAATTTGAATCGTAAACAATTTTTCACTTACATAATTAAACTTTACATACGATTTCAAATAATTGAAATTTAGCAGTTGTAATTCAGAAATCGGAACCTTTTCAGTTGGACCCGAGGGTAAAAGGTTTCTTAAGGGTTCGGGTCCGCACTCTCCAAACACGGACCCTTTAATTCCTTAAGGGTTCGGGGCCGGGTCCGCAGCTTTGATATTTTTAAGGGTCCAGGTCCGAACCCGAACCCTTAAATTCCTTAAGAATCCGGGTCCGGACCTTTTAAGTTCTTAAGGGGTCGGGTTCAGACCCGGATTTTATGTGTCCGGATTCGGACTGGACCCTTGTTGGACCATTCAGGTGCACGGACCCTTTAAAAATCATAAGTTCCGATTCCTGTGTTGTAAAAGTAAACTTGAATTTCAAAATTCAATTTCAAAGTTTAAAAACTTGACAAGTTCAAGTTGTAAAATTTAAACTTGTGCTACTGTATCAATATGCAGCTATGAATTTTGTTTCAAAAATATACAGTGAAAAGAACTCTTGAAATTGATTCGGTTCAAATTCAGTAAAATTTTATTTAAATTCCAAATTCAGAGAATTTTCTCTTAAAATCAGATTAATACCGCTCAAATTCAGAAAGATATTAATATATTCAATCCAAATCAATTTTAAGATGTACGAAATTTAGTTATCCTATTTCAACGTGCGATAAACAATTTAATTACCCAAAGTGAACAATTTCTCGGTACAAAGAATTTGAATTAAAATTTGTTTGCCAAAGACTTTTTCTTTCAATGTGATTCTTCCGATTTTGCAGTCTATTGGGCTGCCTCTATTCTTGCAAATAAGCCTAAGGGATAAAAAAATGTTGTTATCTTAGGACCGAAAAGTAGACTTATAGAGATAATACCGAATGGGTAGATGGGAAGATCCACTCGGTGGTCCATCGTCTTTTGCTGGTCAGTAAACGGACGGACGGGAGCAGGAAAGCAGGCGAACGCGAACTGACAGCGACAGTGACACATCACCCCGAACGCGTATAAAGTTGAACCGGTGAACGCATAATCAGCCTTTTTAAACCAGCTGCAAAAAACGCGTTTTAAGCGCGGATAGTTAATTTTATGCAATCTTCCTTGGCCCGCGCAGTCGATTACTTTATTGTTAAATTTCATAACAATTCACGCTACGATTCCAAGGGATCAACAATTTACTTGCTCAAAATGTCACAGTGTCTTCAATTCTCTGAAGACAAATCTGACCTAAATTGATTCATTCAATAATATATTGCATTGTGTTTCAAATTAAGACAATCAAGAAAATTTTTTTCTACGATGACTATTTAAATTTTTAACTAATACATTTTTTAGGCTGGAAAAAATACGGTTTGCAGATATAGAGCTATTTCGAATTTTTAAACAAAATAATTTTTAGAATCGACCATTTTAATCTAAACTTAGAGTGCTTCACAAATCTTTCTCAGTTGCCTTGCTTCGGACAAAAAAGATAGTTCAAAATAGGAAGCTCGAAATCAATAATTCAAATCAGAATCAAGAGACATGAAATTGCCCAGGAGTTTTCAATATTAATATCAATAAGTCATTGGTTTCTAATCAAAATTTTGAACAAAACAGTGCAAATATACACGTAGAAAGACTATTTGAGAACTACTAATACCTGAGCTATGATTGGTGGGATATCTGACCAGATTGACAAATCCAGGCATTCAATGAACATTGTTTTCAAAAATTAAATTTAAACGCTCAATTTAAATTAGTGAACAAAATGTAAAAAATATTTTCCTGGCTTGAATAAAATTCGCATTTTATAAACTCTGAGATCAAAGCGTTGAAAACGTGATATCTGACTTTGCAAGCAACCCTATATACTTTGTTATATTACGTTAAGATTCTTACTTTCTTTTCTTGCGTGGAATTAAAATTTAAATAGCCTAGCGAATCAACAATTTCTGCATGTAAAAACTGTGGTGAAATACATACGTTTCAGCAAGTTTATTCCGAGGCATCCGTCACTAGTTTGTCAGCGAAATTGAATCTTTAGAAAAGGTGTAAGGTTGCCTAACTGCTCTTCTATGAACGCTTAGAGAATTCACTGCACATTCTAGACAGATGACACACATATTGTCTTCGACTGAGGCGCTGCTTTGTTTCGCGAGACTTGGTTTTTGCGAATCTGACAGTTTTGTGGCGCACACATATAAACATACACACATGAATATATAAATATATATTTTGACTCACACAGTCACACGCTCAGTACACCACAGGTGTCGACAGCGACTCCCCTTGCGAAATTCTGGTATGCGAGCACCGACGAACACGATTAGGAATTTATTATTTGTAGATTCTGCATACGTGACTCTCTTTCTGATTTCGTATATACACTTGACATGATCGTAATTGCACATATAAACGATCCACATTCATTCGTTAAATTAATTTGATGAGAGGATTCATAAAAGTGAAAAATTGTCTTTTGCTTTATATAGTTGATGAATTCATTAGCTTCAATTAAATCAATTCAAATAGTGGTATTCAAATTTTAATTAAATTCTGTGCATCAATTTCTAAAGAACTTTGAACACCTTCAAGGTAGGTAAGTCCTACATTTTATTTTAATTTAAGAATTATTTTTAGAAATTGAAAAAGGAATAGAAAAAATAGACTTGTTTTTTGTTCCACAACGATTGCAATATGTATGAATATATACGGAAAATATATTTTCTAATTAATTATTATTTTTTCAATTCCATAAAGTAATTGCAATTTAATTTCGATGGGTACTAACAGAAAATACGCGTAAAAACCATGTAACGGGGTTTTCCGATAATTGTGACCCCCTTCCCTCCTCCCTGCGTAAAGTTTTCTCCATGGTGTGTGTGAAAATTTCTCCCCGCCCTCTAAAGGAGGCTACGTATTTTTCGAACTTCCCAAATTCGAAGATTGCAACTTTTTTTTACTCGCTTAAGATGAAAATTATTCTAAGCAAAAAACACTTTGAAAAATCAGATTTTTAATTTAAAAAAGCTTCTTCTGAGATAATAAAATATTTTTTTTGGTAACGTAATGTTTAACAATGTTGATAAATGTTTCTTTAGAAATATAAAAATACCGCTACGACATAGTATGGATGCATTGACTTCGGGTGTATTTATGTGTGCTCATTTTGTGACCATTTTGCTTCCTCATAGGCACATGTCTAGAAGGTGCCAACAATAACATTAAATGCAGTACTGTTATGTTCGCAATATGAAAAAAATCCTTTCATAAACAAGGTGAATAATTTTGTGAACAAATTTATGAACGATATTGGTAGGTTATGGTAGGTCATGAAAGGTTCTTAATTTGGACAATCGATGCATTTTGATAACGCAAACAATTATATCATACACTTTACTGTTGTATTCTCAATATTAAAAGAGTTTCCCTCATATTAACAAGATACACAAATTTTATTTAACCTATATATCGGTATTTCTAGATCGCATAAGGTCATGAAAGGTTCGTCAATTGGTACTGGTAGGTCGTAAAAATTTCAACAATAGGTCGATTGATGTGTCTCGAAGACGCGAACAAATACACAAGATATCGTATTGTAATATTTTAAATATGAAAAAATATAATATATATATATATATATATATATATATATTTGTCTATAAACAACATATAAGTAACATATAAAACATGTAAGAAATAAAAAACATAAATAGCAGCATAAAACATATATAATATAAACAAGGAAATTTTTGTTTTAAATCTCTAAACTCAAATAAACAACTTCTCAATTGTTGATCTAGCTTAAAATCATATCCGAACTGGATATCAATTGGAGCTACAACTTGTCCAAATTTCATGATCGTAACTCTTTTACTTTTCGAGATATGGTGAACAGAAAAAATTACACACACACGCGCGGACAGTCAAAAAATTGTATTTTTGAACTCCAGGGGTCGGATGACATAGAAGTATGTTAAAAAAGTGACTTTGAAAATTCAGGTCATTAGAAACCTCTCTCTATGAGGAAGCAATTCTTTAGAATGTCCATAATGTATGTTATTTCTAAAAAAACGGTTCATTTTCCATTTCATTTTGTTTCGAATCCCTAAACTAATGAAACAATTTTTGTTGAACTCTAATTTTTATGTGAATAGAATAATGTTAGTCGGCTATTGATACCATGGTGAACAAATTTTGGTATAGGATTGATCTAGGAAACCATCTGGGAAATCGTATGGCAGTGATCTCTCAGATAGTATAGTAAAAGCATGGTAAATGAGACTATCCCATACTTCATGTTTATTTGAATAAAGCATATTGAATTAATAGCTCAAAAATAGGCAGAGTATGGCGATGTATATTTAAAGTATAGGAAAAGTAATGCTGAAGTATACTTATAGTACAACTACAGGGTAGCTAAAGTATAGCTGAAGTTTTGGCAAAGTATGTCTAAAGTATGTCTGTTAAGTAACACTCAAGTATATAAAGTATGTTTAAACCATAGGAAAAGTATGGCAATAGTGCATATAGATTTATTCTTATAATGATAGAAAATAAAAGGATATCTGAAATGAATAAAATTAGAGATTCAGAATCATCCTTCTCATGACATAAATAATTAAAGATTTGATATTTCAGCTAAATAATAATTTTATTCAAGGTTCTTAAGTTTGTATGATAATAAGATTATATGGTTAGTAATCAATGATTCTGGTTCTCTGACCTGTATATGGTAGAAGATGAATACAAATTTTCCATTATTGATTTTCGTTTTGTGATGATTTTTTATAGCGCTGAAAGAGACAGAGGATTATTTTCAATCCTGAAGCATATTTCGTTAGAAAAATTGATATATTTTTCATGGAACTTCCTCATTCTATTAAGGCGCTTTTACTTTGCCCTCGCGAGCAATCTTCAATACACTTCTCTCTCACAAATCACAAGAATCGCGAACTGTTTTTATTATCGGACCAGCTGTCGTTCATGATGCATCATTTTTACCCCGTTGCTAGGTTATCCAGAAAAAATGAGTGCCATTCTATGCCCAATACTTCAACCATACTTAAGCATATCCCATACTTCATATATACTTTATCTTTACTTCAGCTATACTTCATCTATACTTTAGCTATACTTTATCTATACTTTATCTATACTTTATCTATACATTTTCAATCAACTTGACGTATGTGACTGTCTCATTTCCCATACATTTTTTATACTTCAGAAAGTAAATGACTTATCACTCCCATAACTATGATTTTTACCCGGGCAGTAGATTACTCCAATCATTGACAAAACATAACTAAAATAAAGAATTGTATTTTGGTAGGCAGCTTCACACTTTATGACATTACGATTTCTTTTTTTCCAAATTGTGAAGATTTTATTTCTATAAATTGAGAGAACATTGGTGTCAAATTGCACACAATCGCGATGAATAAAATTTTAAAACTATCTCAATAGGGGAGACCGGTGCGAGATGAGAAAGTAATTTTTTTCATTAAGTTACTCACCGTCTGTATTAAAATACTGCAATGTACATTGTTATTTAAATACTGTTAACCTTATGTTTCAATTTCATGAAGAATTAAATGCGCTAAAACAATTATATTTCTGAATAAAAAATAGAAATGAAAAAGCAGTGCCTTGGTCCCATGTCGCCTCAGGTCTGGGGCGGAACTGGAGACGACCTGTCTTCAGACGGGAAACTTTAATTGTTTATTATTTCTGATTTAAAAAGTAACTTTTTATATTTTTTTTGCGTTGAGTAATGTAATTTATCATTTTTATGGTAGTATCTATACGTCCGGACAGAAGCCACGCCGCCCCTTCCCTTTTCCAGCACCTCCTTCTCTCTCGTTAAGTCCGTACGTTTAGACTTGACCGTGTTATAAACAAGTTGAATGGACGGACTTTCTGGACTTTTAGAGTCGACCTTTTTTATGTATAAATCATTATTAACACTGACATATTTTGAAAATTACGAAAATTTAAGTTATTTCATGACGAAGCAATAAAAATGTAGCTCGAAAAAAAGGCGACTGAAGTTCGTGAAAATTCACAAAATTTGCTAACATGTATCTGCATTTCAATAAAAATTACAGCTTCATTAATATGAATATTAAGAATAAAATTCAAAGAATAGAATGTTTAACTTTTTGGGAAATAACTTAATATAAAAGACTCGAAAAGGTAAAATTACATTCAAAATATATAGAACTGGATCTTTGAATTTCTAATCTTTCAACATTCACCGGTTTTCTGGACAATCTATTCACGCACAATCCGCGTTGTTTTTATGGGTCCATATCATCTCACATGCGGCAAGTCACACTTGTGGCATGTCACATCTGCGGCATCTCTACCTAGCGGCATCTCTCCCGCGCGGCATTTCTCACAGTGAAATTGACATTTTCGCGGCATCTCTCACAAGTGGCAAGTCTCCCAGTGGTATCTCTTCTCTCCAAAAAATTTTTCAACTCCAAATAAAAATGGCAAAATTTCGGCAGGTCTCCCAGGACTAATTGTCACATTTGCGGTATCTCACACTCGCGGCAAGTCTGCATAGTGGCATCTCTCATCCGGGAAAACTGTTCAAATCCACATCAAAGTGGCAAAACTGCAGCAAGCCTCCCAGGACTAATTATCACATCTGCGGTATATGTATCCCACCCGCGGCAAGTCTGCTCAGTGGCATCTCTCACCCAAGAAAATTTTCCAAGTAGTAGTTATGATGGCAAAACTGTGGCAAGTCTCCCCAGCAACATTTCTCCACCAAAAAAATTTTCTAAGTAGTTCTAAAGATGGGAAAACTGTGGCAAGTTTCCCCAACGGCATCTATCGCCCAAGAAAATTTTCTAAGTAATTCTAAAAATAGCAAAACTGCCACAAGTCTCCCCAGCGGCATCTCTCACCCAACAAAGTTTTCTAAGTAGTTTTAAGGATGGCGAAACTGTGGAATGCATCCCTAGCAGAATCTCTCCCTAAAAAATATTTTCTTAGTAGTTCTAACGATGGGTAAACCGTGACAAGTCTCCCCAGCGGCATCTATCGCCCAAGAAAGTTTTCTAAGTAGTTGTAAAGATGGCAAAACTGCGGAATGTCTCCCCAGCGACACCTTTTGCCCAAAAAAGTTTTCTAAGTAGTTGTAAAGATGGCAAAACTGCGGAATGTCTCCCCAGCGGCATCGATCACCTGAGAAAATATTCTAGGTAGTTTTGAAGATGGCAAAACTGCGGCAAGTCTCTCCAGCGCCATCTCTCGCCAATGAAAAATTTCTTAGTTATAAAGATTGGTAAAAATAGGCAATCCTCCCCAGAGCTAATTACTATTTAATCTGTAGCATCACTTCACCATGATTTCAAGGTAAGTAATTATGTCAATACTTAAAATATTAGTCTCTAAAACTTGGGAAATTCTAAAACCGTGCAAGCCATCAATAGATACAAATGATCCTATGAGATATTTACTTATTTGTAAACAAATATTGTAGACAGCAGTAATGATAGAAATAGCATCAGGAAGGTGAGGCTTGGGTGATGAAAGTTCTTGCAAAATATATCCCTTTTTTTGTAAGTGGCGCTTTCAATGAATAATAACATTTGCCGCAGTTTTGCCATCTTCAAAACTACTTAGAATATTTTTTTGGGTGCGAGATACTTCTGGGGAGACATGCCGCAGTTTGTTATATTTAAAACAACTTAGAAAACTGTCTTGGGCAAGAGATGCCTCTGGGGAGACTTGCCGCAGTTTTGACATCTTTACAACTCCTTAGAACATTTTCCTGGGTGAGAGATGTCGCTGGAGAGACTTGCCGCAGTTTCGCCATCTTCACAATTACTCAGAGAATTTGTTCAGGCGAGAGATGCCGCTGGGGAGACTTGCCGTTGGTGAGAGATGCCGCAGATGTAACTATTCATCCTGGGAGACTTGCCGCAGATGTATTATTTATTTGTATTACTTGTATAGATTTATTAGACCTGTGAGACATGCCGCAGTTTTTCCATTTTGATGTGGACTTGAAAATTTTTCCCATATGAGATATATGAGACTTACCGCAGTTTTGCCACTCTGATGTGGACTTGAACATTTTTCCCGGATGAGAGATTCCACTAGGAAGACTTGCTGCGGGTAGGAGATGCCGCAGATGTGACAATAAATCCTGGGAGATTTTCCACCATTTTTCCGCTTTTATTTGGACTTACAAAATTTTTTGGAGGGGAGATATGCCACTAGGAGACTTGCCACTCGTGAGAGATGTCGCGAGAATGTCAATTTCATTGTGAAAAAAGCCGCGCGGGAGAGAAGCCGCTAGGTAGACATGCCGCAGTTGTGACATGCCGCAGATGTGACATTCCGAAGAGAGACTTCTGCTGGCTCCAAAAAAAGGTTATGATAGCTAGAGAAACATTGTCCAATCTCGTCCCAGTACGTGCACCATTCCACCCCAAATTGTATTTTCCATTTAATCTTATCATTAAACACTTTTCTTTGACAAAGTTACGAAACTCCGTTATTTAATTGAAATTCCATAATTAAGCTTCACAAATAGCTTTAGGAAAAAATATATATATTTAAATTTTCACTTATTAATTTGCATTCAAAATTACCTTATAATAAGAGAATCGACCTCCTTTTCAACATTACTGTATTTTCTATTATTTAATCATTTTCTTTTTTGAGAACTTCCGCATCAGTTCTTCTACCTATTCCTAAAAAGAATAGTTCTGCAAAACATTATAACTTAAGAGAAAATCAAGTTTCCCATCTTACCACGGCGCGACGTCCCGCCCCGCCCAGATTTCCACTAGTGCAGCAATTCAGATTGCTCACACAAAGAAATGGTTTTTATGAAACATCAATAATTTCGCATATCTTCAGAATTTAAATTTTCCATATTGGTTCTAGAAGAGATTTTTTCTTGTTTCGTGATGCCTTTACATCGAATCGGTTTTCCTAATTTAAACACAAAATTGTGTAAGATAGTCAACTTTTTATATCTATATAAAAATATCACGGATAGTTTATGCCTAGAAATATAATGATGTCCACTGTCCACTTATTATAGTTTATCAGTGCATGCATTTTTGGAACCATGATTTTAAAGAGGATCAATTAATACGTACATGGGAATACAGAAGCTTCGATCAAATATTATTTTACTTAATTAGGAAGCGTTTCTTCAAGAATTTTGCGTTCTTTCAATTTTTGTATTGTTTCTAATTTTGAAGCTCTAAATTAATGAAATAATTTTGTCTAAAACTGTGATATTCAGAGTGCTATGAATGCATCTTCAGAAATGTAATATTGCTATTTTATTTCATTTATTTTCTTATTTTATATTTTTCGAAACATTGTGGTTTATGTTTAAGAAGCCAAAAGATCCAAGGGCTTAAAAAGTATTTCTTGAAATATTACGATTAAGCCGTTTTAGTGTAACACCGCTTATTTACAATTTTTTATTATTATAACATTAAGCCTGGTCCCTCTTTTGGTAAGTAAACTCATCCAGTTCAAGCCTGATTGTACTACCAGGAATCAAGGAATTTGAATAGTAACGGTAAGTTAGGGATGTGTAGGATAAGGGATAAATTTTAGGTTAATCAAGATATAATGTATCACTTATTTATATAGCACATTCGTTCCATAACACCGCTTCCAAATGGCTTACTGATCAATCTCTCTAGCAGTCATCCCAAGTAGAAAGCATCACAAAGCCATCTTACCTCACAGTTCAAACAAAAACATACAAACGGGATTCCCCAAGGGAAGATCCGTACTCTATACTTCAATCATCTCCGCTAGGTGTCTACCCTATCCCGAAAACCCAGAATTGTCAGGTATTTTTATATACCTGGAAAAGCCTGGAGATGCCAGGGATTTTCTTTAAAGTCAGGGAATTTTTTTGAGAACGTGCCAAATTTTTTTGTTCAAATTGCAATATAAAATCGAATAATAATAATTCTTCCTTTGTAAAAGTAGTTTTGTGTTACTGTAATTCACTATTGGATTGAAATTGCATTTTTTTGTTTACTTTGAAATTAATTTTTATAACTGGAAATTTAACTATTCTATTTTTGGTTCAAAATTGATCGTTTTTAGTTGAAAATTCAAGTATCTCGTTGAAACTGCATATATTTTGTGGAAAATTTACCAGCCTATTTGCAATGTTTTCTGTCCTTTGGCCGGAAAATCTTTCTTAGCTTGAAATAAACTGTTTTTGCCTAAAAAATTGAAATCTTTCTGGGTTGAAATATCAACTACTACATTTTTTGTTCAGAATTCATCTTTCTTGGAATAAAAATGTTATTACTTGGTTAAGAGTTAAACCCATTTGTTGAAAATTAATTTTTTCGGTTAGAGGTTCATCATTTCAATTGCAAATTCATGTGTTTGGTTGAAAACTGAGCTGTTTTGATGAAAATTTGCTTTTTCCGTGTCTGAATATTTCATCACTTTGGTTAAAAATTCATCTCTTTGGTTGAAATAGTTATTTGTGATACAAGTGCGTAAAATAGGTGATTGTGTGCTAGTGTGAATTTTGCTGCAATCACACGAGTTACCAATCACCTGCGCGCACGTGTATCACACACTATTTTTTGCAACGCCCTTCCGAAAAAGTTGTTAGGAGGTGGTAACGAAAAATACTAATTTTATATTGCATAGAGTGAAGTGAAGAAATTTAAAAACAAATTTAATATTTGAAAAAAATTTGAAAACAAAATTTAAATATAAAAAACTTCCCGAAAACAAATTTTGTGCAAAAAAAAATTTGTGCAAACAAATTTTTGAAAAAAAAAATGTTTGAAAAAAAAATTTGGAGAAAAAAAATGTTCAAAAAAAAAATTTGGTGGAAAAAAAATTTGAAAAAAAAAATTGGTTGAAAAAAGTTTGTTAGAAAAAAATGATTAAAAAAAAATGTTGAACATTTGTTCAAGTTGAATGTCAATTTATTTCAAGAAGATACCAACACCAGTGTTTAAAGTTACCTATGCCAGTGTCTAAAGTACCTCATCTCGAATGTGCGCATGCGCAGCTTTTTCACCAGTGTCTAAAGTAAGCCATCTTCAAACTGCGCATGCGCGAAAATTGTTTCACGCACAGTCTGCTCAAATAAGGTCCTTCAGGCACCATCTACATGCATGCAAATGTCAACTTTTGAGGTGCCTGTTGCAAAAATTACTTTTTCAACTGAAAATTTGACCATTCAATTTTTGTTTGTAAATGATCTCTTTTAGTTGAAAATTCGTCTTTTTTGGTAGAACTTAAATTTCTTGATTAAAACTTCATCTTTTTGCTTGGTAATTCAACTACTGCAGTTAAAGATTCATAATTTTAGTTGAAAATTCATCACTTTGATTGAAAATTTGACTATTTTGCTGGAAATTCGTTTTTTTCTTCTGGTTGAAAATTAGTTGTGTTCTTCTACTAAAAATTTAACACGTTCATTTATGGTTGAAAATTGCTCTTTTTTAATTGTAATTCTACTATTTTATTGAAACTTTGTCTTTTTTTGTTTAAAATTCAACTATTCCGTTGAAAATTCATGTATTTTGTTGAAAAATCGACTTTTTGGTAGAAAGCTAATCATCTTCTTTGAAAATCTATCGTTTTCGTTAAAAATTTAAGTATCCCAGTTAACTATTTTATTTGAAAATGTATCTATTTATCCATTGCAGTTGAAGATTCATCAGTCTAATTGAAAATTTATCACTTTAGTCGAAAATTTGCTTTTTTTGTGTGTGGAAATTGATCATTTTAAATGAAAATTTAACTATTTGGTTGAATATTGATATTTTCAGTCAAATTCAAATATTTGGTACTTTAGAGACAAATTTAAAAAATGAATCATTATGTTTTTAGTATTATTCAATTATTCAATTAATAGATCGTGCTAATATATTAAACAATATCTTTTAATACAATTTTTCAAATCTTTCTAAATTAAACATATGAATTGTTAAAAAAAATTCGATATATTTGAATGAGTCCGTACTATGAAAAATTATACCTGGAAAAAACTTGACATACTTGGAAAAAACCTGGAATTGTCAGGGAATTTTTGACCAGGATTTGAGTAGACACCCTGACTAAATCAACAATTGAAATATGATTGTCTGCTTTAGAGAATGTTTTAATTTCTAATTACTGCAATACGAATTCAGTTTTTCCTTTAATATTACATTTTAGATTTATAGTTTAAAATCTAAAAGGAGTTATCTTCCCTTATTTAGGATTTTTACTTCTATTATGCATTAAAATCATAAAATTAGGAGAATAAAAAGTCTAATACCACAAATTCTAATAATGTGTACATTAAGGGGGTAATTTCTGAGTTTTTATTGGATTCGAGCTGAAGAAAAATGAGGCGAGATAGGTGTACATTTACGCGGGAAAGAGGCGGCGGAAGGCTTAGTTTAAATGCAGGAAATATTTACGATGTTTTAAAAAATACATTACCTGCGCCTGGAATGATCGCAGGCACTGATACGAGAGGCTTTATTGATGCTCAACTTTTACTATGCACAGCGCGCGAGATTTACGTGACGTGGATAAATACAACATTATTAAAGGACATAATTAATAATAATATATGTAAAAGGAACCTCGAGGATATATGAAACGCTTTTGCGCGATTCGTTCTTTCTCATTATCGGATCTTTCGACGATTTGTTAGAATCACGCTGGGGACTTTTTATAAGAGTTTGATATCCATCTACTGCGTGGCATAGTGCAGTTGTGCTTTTGAATTTGAGACTCTCGACGCAGTGTTTTGTGGAAAGTTTCATCTTCTTGGACAGAAAAAAGTAACACCTAAAACGGAATTTAACAACACCTTGCAGATCAGAGATTGCATTTATTTTCTAAGTAGGGGAGATTGGCCATCACTGGGTGACTGTAAAGAGTGCGGATATTTTGAATTATTTAAAAAACCAATGTAGCCATTTGTTCTAAACTTCAGGGATGAATAAAAGATCCATTAGGAAATCAGACAAATTGGAAAAACAGATTTTGAGATTATGCTAAAAAAATTTATGATAAATATTGCCAAGGGTCTCAACGAGAACAACTGATGTAGGACGATCATAAATTTAATAATAATAAAAAAGTTATAAGTTATAAACATTCTTGGCTAAATTACGTGAAAAAAGTTAATTTGGCGAGAAATTATTTGATATACGCATAGATAATTTAAAATGTTTTCCAACTTATACAATATTGCAGAAAATCTGCACGCACCGAGAATTAAACCCTAACCGTTAAATTATAAACCACGAACTCTATCGACTACACTAATGTGACAATATGCTTCTAATTTTATTACAAAAAGGATCAGTCATTCGCAAAGTTGGATGCAGGTGAAAATTGAATGTGAACATTTTTAACCCGAAACTCTTTGTTAACTTTATTAACAAATTTTGTAAACGAATGCTTGGTGAGCGTATGTATACCATAGAAAAGTTGATACCGTTTTTTCATGCAGTTGTCTTTCAATTAAATTGACGAATCCCCTAAAATTTGATGACAACATTTTAATACAATGGCCTTTTCAGAGCCTCCGAAGGGCCAGTAGTAAAAAAACATCTCAAACAAGATTTAAAAAAAACTCATTTTAGAAACGTTTTTTGCAACGTTTCATAACAATCGAACATTTTTGAGATGCATGAAGAGAACGGCCATGGTTGGCTCCGGACTGGAATCAGACGAAAAAATGTTGTGCAGTAAATTCAATTTTTTCCCTAGTGCCAGTTTAGTCAACAATATTGATAACGTAATTAACAAAATTAAGGTTCTTTGATTGAATAAAAATACATGAAAAAATACTTTTAAACAAAACTAACTTTTCGAAGGACTTTGAAGCGACCACAGTTCAATTCAATAATTTAAACATACATGAATAAGATCAATAATCTTATCAAGTAATCTGTTAATAGAATGCAAATTTAGTTAATTAATAATTCACAAATTTATAAAGCATTCACAAAAGCGTTCAAAATAGATTATCTCACGATAAAAGTGGGCATGTGCTTAGCTCCATTGATTTCTTCTTGCGCTAGACACGCGTCTAAGTTAAATAGAAGTTGTGCATCCGGCACGATGGTGCAGTATCTTCTAGAGCTGAGACAAAACTCGTTTTCTCCCCTTGAGGTTCTCTCGGAATAGCGAAATGGAGTAAATTGAACCCTGACCCTTTATTTAAATATGCACAAGGTGTGGCGCTCGACTCACTTTTTTGCTGAAAGTTTCTTCAATCTTCAAAATTATCCACGAGAAAACTACAAATAATAATACTGTAATTGAACGACTGACCACTATTTTAAAAACAAAATTCAGTCACTGTTCAATTCACTGTATAACCATTTGTAGAACTCCTTCAAAAATGGTTCAATCTGTACTCCCTTTATTTCAAATGTACATTTTCTAAACCAATTTAAACGAAAGCATTAAAAATGAACATGTTTTCAAATTTAATGTTTAAAACTGAAAATTTTCAAATAAATTGAGATAATTGCAAATTGAAATTGGCAAATATTTGGTCAAATATGTATAACTAATGTTTTCCATGAGGGAACTTAGAATAGAAAATGTGCATAACGAAATAATTTCAAATAAAATATCAGAAAAAAAATCTCAATTTAAATTCTTTGAAATTGAAAGAATCTGAAAACAGGCTTGCTACAAGCCAGAAAATTGCAGAAAGTCAAAGAAAATTAGGAAATTTAAAACTTGTTTAGAGAGAGTCAGCATTGCCAGGTAATGTAATACTGGTCAGGAAAAGTCAGGAAATATCAGGAAAAATCTATGTCAGCAAATTTGCGATGAACTGAAGTTGAAGTTAATTTTAATAATTTCGCTTGCGTTCAAAATTCATCTATTTTGGTAGAAATTGCATATTTTTGATTTTGGATTCAACTATTTTGTTGATAATTCGTCTCTTTTGATAAAATTCTACGGTTTTTGATTTAAACTAAACATCTCTCTTGACTAAAATATCATCTATTACATTTATCACCGAGAATTCATATTTTTTGTTCGAAAATTCAACTACTTAATTTAAAGTGGAACCACTGTTTCAAAAATTCATCTTTTTGGTTTAAAATTGAACGATTCCATATGTTTGGTGGAAATCTTATCTCCTCCAGTTGAAAATTCCACTATTTGGTTGAAAATTGTTTAATTAATTGATTCCTATGGTAAATAATGGAAAATTCCTTTAAAATTTTAAATATTTTTCGAAAATTCATGTATTTTGTTAAAAACAAATCTTTTCTAGTACAAAATTAATCTACTTGGTTAAAAATTTATCTTTTTATTTAAAATTCATCTCTTCAGTTAAGAAATAGTTTTTTTATTGGAATTAATTTTTTTAAATGGTAATTTAACTATTATATTTTTGTTTGAAAATGTATCTTCTTTGTTAGAAATTATATCTACGGTACTACTGTATCTACTTTAGGTGAAAATTCAACTATTTGTCGAAAATTCGTCTTTGTTGTCGAAAAGTAATCTGATTAGTTAAAACTTAATTTTTTTTATTAAAATTAATTTATTTCATTGAAAATTTAACTATTTTGTTAAGAATTTGTTTTTTATTGCTAAAAATTTATTTTTCTAACTGAAAATTGAACTATTCTATTTTTGGTTGAAAATTGATCTTCTTAAGTTTAAAAGTCATGTATTTTGTCAAATATTTTTCTTTTCTGGTAGTAAAACAATATTTAGGGTTGAAATTTAAACTTTTCGGTTAGGAATAATTCCTTCTCATTGAAGATTCCTCATTTTATTTGCAAATTCATTTCTTCACCTGAAAATGTAACCATTTCGTTGAAAATTTATTCTATTTGTAGAAAAGTATATTTTTTACTGAAAGTTTATCTATACTATTTTTGGTTAGGAATTAATTCCTTTCGTTGGAAATTTGAATATTTTGTTGAAAATTTGTCTTTTTTTGTCAATAATTTATTTTTCAAACATTCTAACTTTTCTATTTTTGGTTGTAGGTTTATCTTTTTTAGCTTAAAATTCGTGTGTTTTGTTGAAAATTCGTCTTTTATGGTAGACGACTCATCTTTTAGGTCGAATATTTAACTATTCAATTAGAAATTTATTTTTTGGGTAGAATATTTATCATTTTAAGTATTTACTATGAAACTCTATAATCAGAAAATTCCTCTATTGACTAAAATTGGAATGAATGAAGGAAAGTATTGAGATATTATTTTTTAGAGTGTTAAAGAAATATTTCTCTAAACAATGAATTAATGTATAACTCCTAACTTCTAACAAAAAATAGCCTTTTTATATCCCACTGTTAGAGAAATAAATCTCAAGTTGAATCTTTCATTTGGAGATTTAACGATCATAAGCAAATTTCTTTTTTGCATTCCTCTTCGACAGTAAATGAAGAAGTATTGGATCCTGAGGGCCCAGGGCCTGAGGAATTTTTGCGTACACAGTGCCCTGGAGCTCGAAGATTTTTAACGCGAAAGATTATCTAACAGTGGTGAAGTAGCATACTCGTACAGGTAAGACAAGTGTGGGTAGGAGGTGGCAAGGAGGCGGATGGGACCAAAGAGGATGAGTGAAACAGCCTTAGGGTGGCTAGCTTCGGAGATTTTGGTAGGGGTCTTTCGTACGAGAGAATAAATGGCAAGAGGGACGAAGTCGAGGGGGGTACGCAGAAGGTGAACGTCCAAGGGGCCAACCTGTTCGGGGTTCATGGCCCTCGGACGACTAGCAAACGCACAGGGAGCCATCCTGCCAAATCTGCTAGTAAGACCCAAGGGCCGCAGTCACTCCTTATTCAGGACCTTCTTCTAAAATCCTAAAATCAAGCTCATTTTTTCCACTTATTCCCATTTAAATTACACTTTTGGAAATAAAAATACTGGCTGGAGGGGCCATTCGATCTATTTTTCAGTTTCTCCAATTTGAGAGGCGCATATGTTTTTTGAAAGGGTTCCGTTCTTAGTGATTTAGATGTCAAATTGCTCACCTTTAAGTATTCAAATACTGAATGTTTCGTACTTTTGAATTATTCAATTTTCAAATTGACAACTGAAATTTTTCGCACTAATTTTTAATGATGAAGAAGGAGCTACGAATTTTTACACGAAAGACTGCTTGTAACGTTGCAAATCCTCGCTTAGAAATTCTGAAATGGGGTTAATGTATACAACCTCTATTTGCCTGGACACTTTATTTATAAAAGTGGTTTCGACTATTTATAACTTTCGGCTAGAAGAACTGTATTATCATTTTATAAGAACATATTTCTAAACAAATAAAAATTATAAGTAAATAACAAAATTAAATATGCTAAATTAAATCTATAAATACACTTAACACATTTTTCTAAAGAAACTTAACTATATATTTTTTACTCGCGTTTTTGATAAGGATTACAGAAAAAGCTTTGAAAGTGCGGACATTCTTAGATTTAGAACGAGTATTTCAATCAGAGTGGCCATTTCGTTGAACAAACGAAAAATCAAGAAATTATTCTCTCAGAATAAAAAAGATATTGCTCGTTTGCTCAGTGAAATGAGTGCTCAGTCACATCGAAGACGACCTTTGAATAATTAAATGCTGCTGAAAAGGACAATATTGAAAGGGAAGAGATTGGAGGTTCAAGAAGTGAAAAACGAAACCGGGCAATGCAATTTGTTTTGCCAAGATCAAAAATTCTAATTGGTTCGAATTTTAGTTCCATATTGTTTAATTGTAATGTTATGAATATGATGAATAATTAGCTGAAGGTAAAGCGCGCTAAAAACATTTCTGAACGTATCACGTATTTTGTGAATGATCCCTGATTTTGATAGTTCCACAATCTGAAATTGGTAAATATTGTAAGGCCTTAACATTAATTTTGTTTTCAATTTGGAAGGCATTGCATTTGAAATGCTCAATTTTCAATCAGAAATAATTGAATTTGAAAATGCTATTTTAAGAAGCGAATTTCAAATATTAGTATTTCTTATTGTTCAAGACGAAAAGCTTACCGAAAATATTTGTTCTACGAACACAGTCTTTTCGAGAAGCTTCAAATTTTAACTTATATAATATTAGAAGCCACAAATCAATTATTCAAGAAATTTTCGGTAATGAAATGTAATAGTTTTTTATGAATGACCTAAATGTTCAATGCGGAAATTATTTAAGTAATAATACTTTAAAATAAATCGTTAACTGTTTTTTATTCACAGATTTCATAGATGATATACAATTTTGAATGTTTCAGAATTGATACTAAACAATTTAGAATATTTCAATCTAATTGTGAAATTGTTCTAATTTTTTTACGCTTTCGATTTGAAAATATGTAATTTCAATCAATTTTAATTTGAAATTATTCAATTTTTAACGTTTCAAACTGAAATTTTAAGAATGAAATTCTCATGAAGTTCTAAATATTTGCATTTTACACTATTCATTTCGGAAATTTTTCAATTAGAAATGACCTACTTTTACCATCAGGAAATATTCACGTACAGAGTTCCATTTTAAACGCTACAGTAATTTGCAAGTTGCATTTAATATTATTCAATTCTTAACTATTACGGTCAACTGGGGCTAAGCGGCGCATGTGGGGGAAAGTGACGTATCCTAGATTCTGCATTTCTGAATGCGATATTTGCTTCTCTAAAGAAAAAATATAGAGACTTGCAACTAAAAAATATAAAACTTTAATTGAAACCGCTGGAAGAAGCAGTATCGCGTCTTAATTACAGAATAAAGGTTGCGACGCTTTCCCCTATATATGTGCCTCTCATCCCCAATTTACAGCATAATTTACATTGTTTCAATTGTTTCTGTTTCAAACTATAAATTTAAAATTATTGTACGTTTCCAAATCTTTCAAATTGAAAAACATACGATTTCAAACGTTAAAAATTAAAAAAACGGAAATTGTATATTCTACTATTTCGAATATTTTATTTTGAAATACTCTACTGAAATACTGATTAATCAAAAGTTTCAATGTTCTTTTTTTTAACGATTTTCAATTTATAATCAGGTATTGTTCCTCTTTAAATTATTTATTTTTTAATTTTTCACTAAGATTTGATTCCGTGAGTTTAATTAAAATAACAATTTAGAAATGTCAACTTTCATTGTATGTTGAATAAAATAGTAAGACAAAAGCATTAAAAAATCAATAGAAACGCAAAATCTTCAAGATTAAAAGACGAAGAGGTAGAATGAAGACAACGCAAAATCATCAGAAGTTAGAAAGACAATTTGGTCTAATTATAAACAACTGCTATTTCTTTGTACAGTATTTAATCTTATATGTCAAGAAGCTTCGTTTAAGAGACAAGTTAATATTCATTTTCTGATTTAATATTCGCTCATGCAAAAATTAGAGAGGGAGGCTCACTACTGTAGTGTGGCCCACTATTAGCGTCATCACCCTACTCGTACTTTCCTACTTTATTATTATAGACTAGGCAGTAAGTGCACGCGCTCGAAGCGCGCATTTACGTCCCTAGATTTTTATTTCATAGCATTAAAAATATGCAAAAATTAAGAATCCATTATTAAACAAATTTTTGAATAGTGGGAGTTTGAAGATTTTTTTAAACGAAGTGTCTACGTGTATCAAAAAAATCCGGGTATATGTACCGAAATATATACACATTCACGGCCTTTTCAATCAATAGTTAATAATTTCAAATTGAAAGCGTTTGAAAAAAATGTATGGAACGATTTTAAATTGAAAATGTTCCGAATCAACAAATTTTGGATGAGGTAAAATTTTGAAAAAGAGACACTATTTCCAATGGAATGAAAAGAATGGAACTTGCATAATTTCTAAAGAAACCCGTTTAAAATTGCAAGTGTTTGAAATTGAAAAAATTTAAATCAGAAAATCTGAAAATTGAACAATATCAGACTAAAATTTTAGATTAACATTTCGAAAATACGACAATTTCAAAACGTCAAAAATGGAAATATTTTCATATTGAAATTCTGACAATTGGTTCACTGAAAATTTAGAAGAATTGAAATTGTATTATTTCTGAATAAAAGCGTTAAAAATTAGATGATTACAAATTTTTAACTTATGTATTAAATAATGTTCAATTGAAAGCGATTCCAATTTGACAATTCGAAATTGAAAACTACCTAAACTAAATGTTTCAAAGTCAAAACTGCGAAATTTCTAGAATCTTAAACTGTTATTATATTTCCAACATTTGTATTAATTAGACAAATAGAACTTGAAAACAGGGAAATGAACAAAAAACAAATTTTGTTGCAAAAAATTATGATAATAAAACTTTTTCATACTCAAGCCCTTAAAAACTTTAATTATTTTCAGAAAATTGAAATCGTTTAATATTTAGCAAGCTGTTCATTGTTGATATTCAAAATTGAACAATTTGAATTTTAATTGAGAAGTTAAAACTTACGGGAGGAAAAAACGAAAATTCAGAACAGTCGAGAAATGTTGAATATTGTGAACTTTTAAAGTTTAATAATTCTCAACACTTTGAAAATTATATGCTTTCATTTGGAAACTTTCGAAATTATAGATTCAAACTTCCAGCGTTAATAAATGAACAATACCAAACTTCGTTCGAAAATTGAAGGATTCGTAAATTAGGATCTTAAAACTAAGTGTTGAAAAATAATTAATTTTCAAATCTTTCATCACGATTTTTAGAATTCAGTCATTATAATCTAAAATGAAAAATTATTAACTTGAAAAGCAACGATAAAGCATTTTTATGCCAGGGGAATAACTTCATGTTTCTTCAAGTAGGAAGCCAATTTTGTATGATAATGACAGAACAGAAAAAGTCGCGAGACAAAAAACACCCGATAAACAAGCGAAAACATAGGA
Source organism: Andricus quercusramuli (assembly GCA_932178445.1). Classification (NCBI taxonomy): domain Eukaryota; kingdom Metazoa; phylum Arthropoda; class Insecta; order Hymenoptera; family Cynipidae; genus Andricus; species Andricus quercusramuli. The sequence goes on from CAKNXH010001020.1 coordinate 298,388, forward strand.
ACTTCAATGTGGAATGAATGAATGAATCGTAGATTATTTTTACATAATTTTCTCTATCAGAATTTCTAATGGATTCATCTTAAAATTTTTGTTGTTAAAATACAAAAAATTAAGTTTGTTTCCAATGTGTGTAGAATATTTGTGGAGGTCTAAAAAGACACGTGGAGTCTGTGCATTCTACAGCTGGAAAGCGTCCTCGATCGGTTTGGTGAGATTCACTTCCTACAAGGATGACTTAAGTTCGCCGATGCACCGGTTGCAGCAAGATCGTGTATTCGGCAGTATAGAAGGATGCACGAAACTCAGGGTGAACGTTTTGGCCACGCTGGGTATAGGAAACCAGTTTCGTGCACATATACCCTGATACAAAAACTCCCGGCTTCTTTCGCCAGAATTCTATTCTATTATCCTTTCGGTCTTATAAGATTATATTTCTAGAAAACCAAAAATCTATTCCCGTCACAATACTTTCATCGACATGTAATCCATTCAGCCTCAAAAATTAACTTTGAGCAAAAATTACTTCAAATTTAAAAGAAAAGAAATTGAAACGCAAAAGCCACTTTCTTTGCTTCAAATCTCTCTCTCTCTTATTAGTATTTATTTATTCATTATTTTAAATTAAGAAGAAAATTCCAATAATTACGTTTTTTAAAGAGGCGAATAATTATTAATTAACTTCTGGAAATATATCAGTCGAGCTGTGCATATTTTAAAAGTTGAAATCAGTATTTTGAGATGAATACATAAACCAAATTATTCATCTGGGACTATAATCGATTTCGGGTTGAAAATATGCAAGTAATACTAAATACGAGAATATGTGTCAAGACAAAATTTCATTTGCACACAGCATAGACTATTGTATTTCAGTTAATAAAATTATACGCAAAACATCCATTCTCTTGATTTCAATCTTGGTTGTCAAATCAATTATGAAAATATCGTTTTATTTCAGAGAATAGAAGATTGAATCAGAATTTAATTCAATAAAGCGAATTGTAATTATAATGCATCGATCACGAAGCTTCGAATACAGCTTTTTTGAAATAAACATATTTTGCATAGAAAATGTAAATGCTTGAGTAAATCTTAAGCTTATCTTTTATATATAATAATTTCTATTTTAATTGGTAAGCAGAGCTTCTACTGACTATCTAACGAGATAATGTCTTTATTTTATTAAGAATTAGGCTGATTAGCAAAAACGAGATATTAATTCTACTGACTAGTTGAAGCAGGAATTTTTCAAAGTTATTTCATCTTAATTCACGCAAATTACACTCAAAGGTATCTTTTGCTCTAATTTGAATCTTGATTTTTGAGGAAGGGTGTAAGGATAGCAAATTAGGGACTTAAAAACAGAAATTTACCAATGAACTGCAAAATATTAATTTCTTTACTGATTTAACCAGAAGCGATTCGAAGGCGAATCGACCTACATAATTATATTCAAAGTACAAGGCTGAGGAGAGTGCCACCTTCTACATCCAGATTCTTCCTTGGGACTTTCAGTACGCCTGCCGCTATGCAACTTGCATTTTTCCCCTTCTTGACTTTTCTTCATATCTGTTTAGGTTCTACGAAAACTTGCATCACCACTTTCATCCATAATAAACAGTGAGATCTACCTTCTACCAACATTCTATTACATTTATGACCGAAGAAATATGGGAAATGGGAATAATAATATATTATTTGGGCGAATAACCAATTTTTTGGAAAATTTCTACAACTACAGTCGAACTTGGATAAGAAGACACTGGATTGGATCCAGACGCCGCGCGGCGGTTAATGATGAGGGGTGCTGCGGGGCCGAAAGGGAGGATGTGCCTTTAGTAGTGTTTACGTTCGGAGGGCCTGTATTTGAGCTGAAGTTCAGAACCAAGACCGGGCTCAAATCCAAGTTCGACTGCATTTAAAATTAAAAGAGCAGAATTGTGTAATCGAACATTTTAAAGTAAAGGATGTTCAATATCTGATAGCGAAAGGTTGTAAATGTATTTTTTTTTTTTGCAAATCGAAATGAAAGTGTATAATTTTCAAGAGTTATTGGAATAATTTATTTTTTATTAAAAATATATAATTAATATAATTATTAATATATGTATGTATGTACATTAGGGTGGTCCAAAAATTTTTTTTTCGAATTTTTATGGGGACACCCCTCAAATTTGTTCGAATCCGCACAAAAATAAATGCGTTTTTTTTTGTTTTGAAAAAAAATTATATTTAGGGGTGGCACAAGCCCCATGAAGTTTAACATGTATTTCCCATAAGAAAAAAATACGTTTTTGTAAATCTTATTCAGAATCCTCAATATTATCTCAATCGAGTTGAAACTCAACATTTTTCTTCACAATTAGCCATAGAATACGAATAAAATATCACCCCAAAGAAACCCCATAAGTGAAAAAATGGGTTTTGCGAGTTTTTGG
>CAKNXH010001020.1:305825-400354 GCA_932178445.1 Andricus quercusramuli
CCAAAAACTCGCAAAACCCATTTTTTCACTTATGGGGTTTCTTTGGGACCCTATAAAACAGACTTATGGGGGTGATATTTGAAAAGTGATATTTTATTCGTATTCTATGGCTAATTGTGAAGAGAAATGTTGAGTTTCAACTCGATTGAGATAATATTGAGGATTCTGAATAAGATTTACAAAAACGTCTTTTTTTCTTATGGGAAATACATGTTAAACTTCATGGGGCTTGCGCCACCCCTAAATATCATTTTTTTTCAAAACAAAAAAAACGCATTTATTTTTGTGCGGATTCGAACAAATTTGGGGGGTGTCCCGATAAAAATTCGAAAAAAAATTTTTCCAATGCATTTTTGGACCACCCTAATGTACATCATAGTATTTACTGATTTCAAATAGGTCCCTGCTTTTCAGTATATGCGCAATTAAAATCTCGGCAGCCGTTTCTGACCATCTATCGGATATCAAGGAACCAAAAAGAAACCATGAAAAAGAGTTCTATTGGAGTCTCCGTTCTAAAGGATGACAACTTTTACTTGAGAGCAGTTGAAAACTAGCTTTATTCCGATTGAAACTAGATCAAAATAATTCACAGACATTTTCTGTTAAATCTGATAAAGGAAAAAATCATGAGAAAAGGACTATATATTCTTATTAAGTGCTTCTAAAATTTGCGGTTTACTTAATATTTGCCTTTCAATTTATACCACGCAGTGAAACATATTTTATAAAAATAAATGAAATCGAATAGTTAGAAAATTTCTTAATACCAAATACTGTAAAGATTAAATCTCGAGCGATGGCTATAATCATCATAAAATAAACTAAATTACCAGATAAGAAAATTGTTATGTCTACACACCTAATCCAAGTATATTGGGGATTTATGCTACAGAAATAAATGATTAGGACCTACTTTTTACTGATATTCCTTTTACATAACTTCACAGCAAAATTAATTAAAAAGTGCTAAAATGCAATACAGAGTTCAAGACATAATCTTAATCTTTCAAGATCCGTAAATTTCAAAATATTCAACCATCTTAGATCTTTAAGCAAATTTCTTGTGGAAAAAATTGTGAAAATAAAGAATTTTGCTTACCAGAAAGACGTGATTTTACGCCTCTTATCATTTCTCAAAATTACAGACTTGTATATTCATCATTTATAAAATAAGTTCTGGGATTCACATATTCATCATAAAGAAATCTGGCGAAGGAAAATTTTTCATTTGAATTAGATCAATTCGATAACTTGACGGAAAAAATTAGTAGTCCAAACAGAAAATACTGTAAAATTCATTCAATAAAACAAAAACATAACTGAATGAAGTAGTTTTTATTTTTAAAACAGCTAACTGTAACCTCGATTCAAGGATTTTCATACATTTAAATTCGCTATGTGACGCCATGAGTTTCACATGTCATACAAAACCGAAACTTCACGTACACATTTTCGGTTAGTAAAAAATACCTCGAAAGGGAAATGCCTTAATGGTATAATATTAACAAAATAACAAAAGTTTCAAAACTAGTTCTGTTTAAGTTCTGCTTAACTAGTTCTGTTTAATTTCAAGTAAGCCCTCATAATCGATTTAACTGTAAGGTAAACTATTAAATCAATTACAAATTTCAAACTTCTGTGAGAAATTTTCCTATTTCAATAGCGCCATATTCAGAGTTAATTCGTTAATAATAATGCTTAAAATAAATTATGTTGCGAAGCACTGCTTCAAATATTTTAAAAATATCGTCGGTTCTAATGATGCTTGTCAATCATTTTTGGAAAAAATCGAGATTTGCTTAAAATATTGTTGGATGGAACTCAAATGTAATGGAGATCAAGAATTTGCAATGAAAAAAATCGATCCAGACGAGACGATCATGTCGACTGAGTGATCGTTCGTCTTGATGTGATAAGTATTGTGTTCAAGGTTTTAAGTTAATCTGACGAGATTTTTGAAAAATTTTAAAATTTTCGTCCATGTTTTAATTATTAAAAAAGAACGCCAGAGTCCTCATTCTGATTATGTGATTTCCGGGATTTCCTAAAAAACCTCCGTCTTTATTGAGGAAATAAAAACTTGCGCGATCTAAACAGCAGTGATTAGATATATTTTCATCCATTTTTAAAAATTTCAACACGATATTTTATTTTAATTGAAAAAAAAGGAGGCGGAAAAAATGCATGGGACGCAGGTGGTAATTTGTATTGTCAAAGAATACAATTCTCCCTTAATAAGTAGATATTTGAGAGTTAAATACGAGATAATGATAACCTAACGATTTTCTTAAAAATACTACGATAAATTAGTGAAAATTATTTTAAAAATATTTTCAAGACGATGTCGAACGACAAATGTTTACATAAAAATATTGCGAAGGAACGATTTTTGTTTGAATCAAAGATTAGAAATTAGTTATAAGGTAAACGTTCAGGTAATCGTAACGCCAAATTTCTTGCTTTTTATCTGATCGCAAATAATTGCAATGCCATTTGATACCATAAAATGCTAAGAAGAAATAGTTTTTTCTATAAAATGTTACTTCTAACATTTTTAAAAACAATATATTCAAATTATAACCAAGTGCCACAATTATTGGGACTGTCACGACTACTGGGACATTTAACTTAACTTGATCCTACGAAATCAAAAATGACATTGCAAAATACGTCAGATATCTATATGTGACTGTGTAAGGATGTTAGTAAATCTCAACGTCACCTGTCTCTCAAATTATACGATAACTCGAAACGGAATTGGGGTAGGATTATGACATTTTTCCAGGAATTCTAATTCCAATAAATGTCTCCAAAATCATAAAGTTTCTGTAATTAAATTATCTTTATCAATTCAAAATATCTCTTAATAAACTTAATTTCTAAATTTATTAGAATTTAGTTTTTCTACCACTGCAAAAATAAATGTGCAATTTGCACCTAGTAATTACAAATCATATCCAAAATCAATCCCTCCATAAAATGTTGCCTAAAAAATCTAGGAATCTTCCAACACTGAGAGACTCGCCAATAGTGAATATAATGCACCGAGTAAGCTCTCAAGCAGGCCGGCCGGCAGAAAAATCGGCGCGACTATTCGATGCGCAGCTAACTGTACATAAGTTTGGCTATGCACGGGCTAAATGACGGGTCGGCAGGGGTGTGGAGGGCCGCTCAGGAGAAATTCGCGAGGGGGGTGGCAGTTCTCGGAGGTGGGGGGAGGACGACTCTTGGACGCGGCTCGAAGCGGGGGTGGAGGGGTGCTCTGCGGAAGGGAGCAGGAGGGTTGCGGCTAGGGTTGGGGGGCCATAGCGCTTCTCATGGTGGGGCAAAGAATTGGCAAGGACCAGGGGCTGTGGGGAGTTAGGGGGCCTGGAGTGGGGGCCATCTGCCCCTCGCCTGGTCCTCCCGCCATGCCGCTTCGCAGCCGCCCCTCTCTTTAGAGGTTCCTATGAATTTTGCGACACTCAATAAAAAGTGGTTCCACGAGGTTAACATTTCGGTAACTATACCCCTCGCCTACCCGAACCGCGCACGCACTCACTCACACACACTCGCCAAATTTCACACACACCTACAAAGTCTCACACATACTTTTAAAAACTTACACACAATCACAAAATATCATGCATATACTCGCAAAAATTCTCTCACACAGGCAAAGTCGCAGCAACACTCTCACACAGTCTCATTAACTCACGAAGACGACTACTACGACTACTACTACTACTACTACTACTACTATACTAATACTCCGCCGAAAAAAAACTGCACGGGAGAGGCGCAGCAACGGGCAAACCGAACCGCGCGCGAATCAAGTGCTTTGGCCAGTCGCGTTCCCAATCACTCTACGACTAGGTAGTCCCGGTGTCCAAACGTCTGCTGGTATCGTGTCATCCCGCAGTGGATTCTCGTCCCCTCTAATCCGCGCCACACTTCTGGTTACCTTGGAGAACAGTGCTACCCTAATTCGAGAATTACAAAAAATTAAAAGTTAAATAAACAAGTTTAAAACTCGGTTTTGCTCAGTGATTTTAAAGAACATTTTAAGGAAGTTTGGAGTTCAAGGATAAGAACTTTAAAAGTGCGGAAGCGGAAGATCGGTGAAGACAGAAGAAAGATCCGGAGTTGCAGGATCAGTGTTGAGTTTGAGGGATTGAGCGCGATGGACGTACATCCAGACTCGATATCATCGAGGCTGCGCGACATCCCGATAAACGAGGAGATTTAAGATTTGGAATAGAGGTGGAGGGGAAGACGTGATAAGAGAGTGACGGCCGGGATTTAATAAACACGATTATACAAATTAAAATCTTAAATGAATTGATACAATAGCTGCAATTATCAAAAATCATCATCAGACTGGCTGATAGTCATCAAGGACTTGGGACTTAGCGGAAGGACGACGTGGGAAAGAGACTTTGCGCCTATCAAGGTATGTCTGCATAGTGGCCTTCGAACCAAGTGTGTCGTTCGCGCGCTTCTCCACATTCAGTGTGTGAATGTGTTACAATGTATATCAATGAAAAAAAAAAAAATTTATATAAAAATATGTTTTCTGTTAAAGATATAGAAATGCATTGTCTTTTTTAATATAAAAATATTAAAAATGTATAACTAATAAGAAATAGGCTTCTTAGAATCAAAGAAATGAAAAGCCTAATTAGAAAAATTGTGGTTTCACGTAATGGCTTGTTCTTCATTTCGATTAAGTGTTTTTTAATTAAAAGAAATTTTATTTTATTTAAAAAAATATATTCTTGGATTCAAAGAATGAATCCTGGATTGAAAGAAATGCTCTGTGTTTCTAAAAAAGATTTTTCTGATGGGTATGATTCAGTTCATAGTGAGTGGTTTATCAGAGTGGATATATAAACACACGTTCACACACATAAATGGTGAAGTGCAGACGCACGCGGGGTCGGGCTGGTTGAAACTCGTTGAGCCTCCCGCTGTCCATCGCTCTGTGTTAGTAGTGTCGAGCGGCTAGACGAGCGCTAGACGAGGATAATGCCAAGCGTTAGAACCGGTGACGTAATCCTCGGGACCGAGACCGAGACGGATACCGAACCTTTGTCGCTCACTACCGAGCAAACTGCTAGACACAACTCTTTGTATTACATTTCGAACCTCATTCATTCTTTTTTGTCTTGAACCCACACTCCATAGTTCGTCATCAAAATGACTCCTAAGTTGAAATTCGCAATCAGTTCAATTTTTGCAAAGAAAATTTGGCAAGGAATCGATTTCTGATCAAATGAATGTGTCGAAATTTTCATTAAAGCTAAGTTTGCTATGAAAGATAAACATTTAAGGTTCAGAGTTAACCTGAAAATTTAGAGTTAAGGCCTATGGGCAATGGTTAAAATTGATCCAGAAAGAAATTATTTCGAATGCTTAGAAGAACGGTGGAAGCTCGTCAAAAATAAGATTCTATGACAAGAAAGAAATTACTGTGAACAAAAAAAAAATTTTATTGCAAGTCATTTTTTTCGAAATAAATTATGTATTGGCAAAAATCAAAGTCATTAAAAAAAATGATGACAATGTAATTAAGATGATTTGGATCTTTCATTAGATTTCTAATCATCCTGTTTTGCATATTAAATTTTGAGTAAATTAGATATCGGTTTGACCTTTTAGGTTGTCTCTAAAAAATATATTGGCAAAGTGCACGTGGAAATGGTACCATTTTACTTCACGAAAATTTGTTAGGACAGCTAACCATTTTCAGGTGCCTAAATCATGTGAGATTTCCATAAGAAATTATGATGCAAATATTGCAAAGAACGAATTATGATTCTGAACAATTTTAACATGCATAGGTATATATGTATAATAAAAATAATACTCTGTGGCCTTTGTGGAACTTATACACATAACAATTATTTTTGTGCATCCAAAACTAGAAATCTATTATCAGTGTAAACGAATTTGACATCGTTTTGATCAGTTTCTCTCTTCTTATTGTTAAATAAGTATCGTTTTCAATTCAATTAAAACACTATACAAGTGCTTCATTGTATTTTCAATGTTTAATTAATACGATTTCATTTATATAGTTACGATAACCTGTAAAATCAATTGCTTCAAAAAATAATTATCTATGGAATAAAATCCACATCATATCCGTTTCAGTGAAATAGTTAGACTGACTTTTGTTCGAATTAAATATAAAAATCGCTTACATTAAAAATTAAGATTGAGAATAAGAGATTCAAACTTACTTGATAAATTAGTGTACTGAGAATTAGTCCATATTATATTAAAGATTACTCCAATTTATGCCACATACATTATTATGTAAACGATTAAACCCGACCACAATAACATTTTTCAAATGTAAATAATTCAGATTCAACGTGCATTTCTACCGGAGGGGAAATTGATATCAAAATTAATTGAACATTGGGAAATAATTTTAAATCGTTTTATTACTTTTTTTTGTACAAAGCATAGGTTATGACCTAAGAACTGATGTAGACGTAAGAAGCCCTCACTTTACATAATACGTGAATTAGTAAAATTGGGTGAAGTAGTGCGAAGTCGTTTAGTATTTTATAGATTTGACTTTTTAATTGCAGGAAAATGACTAATTAGCAGTCATATTTTACAAAATTATTTAATACTGTAATGTTGACTGCCTTTTGTTTCGAAATCAAATAAATTAGTACAATTGAAACAGGGATTAGTGATTTTTTATACAGAGAAAATTAGCATTGAATCAAGATAATTTCGGTGCGAGTATGGACAATAAAATATTTTCTGGATCCAACAAAATGTATTGATCGATGAAAATCAATGCCAAATTTTCATAATTCATGGTCACATATACTGAGTGAGTGAGTAAACGACTTGGCACTATCTGAAATTATCAAAACTTATTAATTATGATTGATAAGAGTTCGACGTTTATTTTTTAATATTGAATGACTTAAAATTTTACAAAAATAAAAAATAAAGGGTCTAATTGAAAAATCTTTGAGGTAAAAAATGAATAATTCTCATTGAGCCTCTACGAATTATAAATATTCCAAATTAGAATCCTTGAAATTTGAAAAAAATGTCTACAATTTTACATCTTTCAAATAATGTTTTCGAAATATAAAAGTCTTGAGATCAGTTTAATACCATTTATTTCTGAAATAGTGATATTTGAAAACAGTAATATTTTATGTAAAAAATTTGGGACAGATGACACGGCGTGCGAGAAGCATTAAAAGATTAAACAGAGATCTGAATGCGTTGCGTAACCACGAATATTTTTTTGCCCGCTTTAATAAAGCATCGACGCATACCATGTTTCAATTTCGAAATTCCATCTATTTAAAATCACTTCATTAAGAACTAATAATTATTCGAATTTGTAATTTTTTTCTCTGCAATTTAACAAAATATTCTTCAATCCAACTGCGGAAAATTTAATCATAATCCGGGAGTTCTAATTTTTATCTAGAGGACGAATTTTATTCAGATGCAAATATGATAACAGCAATCACTTGTTTTCTTAAATTGAAACAACAATTTTGCGCGATTACAGCTCTACTTTTCGCGAAGTTTATTCATTTTTGCTTGCAGTTGAATAATTTTTTCTTCCAATAACGCAGTTTCGAGAATACTGAGAGTCTACACAGAAAAAAATAAAGTTGCACTTTGAACAATTATACGGCGTCAAAATGCACAGTAACAAAATTGAACCATAATTGGTTCATATTGAGCGATACGAATCCCTAGTTTTTTCCATGTAGACAAATATATATTTTATAAAGTATTTCGTTTGTCGTATATTGAATGAAATTTTCGCATCGGCGACTGAAAATTGACTTCATATCACAAACGATCTTTCGTTTTGTTAAATATTTATCTTTACTGTATTTTCAATTCAACCTTGAGACAATTATCTCTTGCAGGATCAGTGCCACATGAATCTAGTTATTTGATTTTTTATGTTGCTTCGGACAACCAGTCGTTGCAGAAATCTGCAGGACTAAAAGGCGATGGCATTAGGTATAAATAGAATTTGCTGTGCGAGTGCTTATGCGTATGCAGAAGCAAGAAAATAAAAATAGTTTCGACGTTGCAGCCATTACGTGCTCGTTCTTAAAAACAGTAACGAAGTTCTCACACGTGTATACAATTTTTCGGTTGTCCACTTTTATAACAATTTCATGAATCATATATGGCTTACCCAAAAAATAACAGAAAAAAATGTACAAACAAAATTATTGGCAAAACTATTGGTAGTACGCAAATTGTTGTGTAGCAATCTTCTTCCTTCAATTTTCCACTAATGGTTACTTTGAACTCAATTTTCGTATGGTTGCCAACACTTTTCGACATAGATCGATGCATTCGAATAAAAAATTCCATCTAAATATAAGTCGGCCCAGAAAATTTGAAATAAAAAGTCATGTGCAATAATTTATTCTGCGACACTTGTCTTCCTCTCGAAGGAGCACTCTCATTTGGAACACATTTTCTGCACTACGTGTTGCATCACTAGAATGAAGTATTTAGATTACTTATTTGAATTAGGAACGGTAGTAATTTATGCTAAATAGTTTTACAAAAATGTGTAAAGAGTCTTTGGAATTTTTATTTTTTGTTCTATTTTAGTGGTGGGTAGTTTGGAAAGAGAGAAGAAGAACATAATTTTCAATCCGATTTGCAGGACAAAGCACATAAAATTAGGTCAATGATGCCGCCCTTTCCTTGTATATGTTGCCGGAAATGGGTGAAGTCCATTAGAGACCTCTGGGTCCTCGCCGAGGACGCACATCATTTTTGTTTCTCTTTTTATTCCTGCTTTTTGAATGCGGTGCACAGAAAAGATTATTTAACGACGGCATGTTCGCCTTGAACGATGAAGAGCACTGATACCCGTTAGTATTTCCACTCTCCCTTCTTTTGCCCCCTTATGTTTGCATCAGTTCTTCAACTTCAATTATCAAGAATTTTAATTTTTCTGAAGAAATACGATTTTTAGAAATAGATAGAGGTTGCGAAATATCCATTCAAGAAGGAATCTTTAGCACAGTCCTATAAAAATTATTTTTAAAAATGATTATTAAAACTGATCCCTGGTTTTACTAGCTGCTAAATTATTCCGCTTCCGTCACATAAATTTGTATAGAAATGGAATTTTTAGACACACCTAAGAACCGCCTAACGTGCATCCATTATCTTTTTTTGCTCTCTTCAATAATCAAGTGACCTTGCAAGAAAGTGAATATATAAATCTAAAGTATTTAAATATTTGCAAACGGCTATCAGGAGTAATGATGTATCGCATCGAAAAAAATGTTTATTGCATATCGGTCATTAGTAATCAAAGTACGAAATTTGATTGACATATCTGTTAAATATCATATAACAAATTACTTTCGTCTTTAATGCAACCTTTTTTTTATATTAATGTAACCTGCGCCTGAGTTTTGATTAGCGTAACCGTCGTGTATGAAAAAATAAAAAATATTTCAATCCAATAGACGACGAACACTTCTTCAATGACTCATAAACATAAGGCGACTCTAAAATAGTCCCAGATTAAATTTAATGAGTCTAAGACTCGTTCAGACCTGTCGAATAAATTCGAGAGCTAATTAGCTTTCATGACGATATTTTGGCGTCTTATTGTTAGGTTTATCTTGGAGAAATAAAATATATATGTATATACATAATTCGAAGCCTTGATTAGATTAGACGCCTAGTAACTAGATTGCGCGAAACGACCTTATCTCTGAAATTGAACTCCAGTCAGCAGTCGTGTACGACAAGCATCACTCGAAAGGAAAGCATATATCTCTATTATTTCATATGAAATCACATCTCCAATTATTCTTAAAATTTTGCCAAGAAATTGTAATTATTTTTAGAAGTTTCAAGAGAATATTCCGAAAAATAACAGATACCTCTAGCGTTACCATCCTCCTACCAACCTTGAGATTTTATTTATTTAACATTAATTTATTCTCCACTCAAAAATATTAAGCCTCTGAATTTTTGAATTTCCAGTCTGTCCTTCGAGATAGGCATCTGAAGGACTCGCGGAGTTTTAGAAAGGACGTTCAGGAATCCACAGTGCTTAACATGCAATGGCGCAGGACTTCGAGTGTCGAAAGTTCGCAAATAAGATGATTTTAGACGAGTTTTCAATTTGTTCTTGTTGAATGAGATAAGACATTTTTGTAAAGAGAAATTGGAAAAAAGTGAAGGAAGGACAGTTTTTGAATAATATATAACATACTGGATATATTGGGAAAATGGTACCAATCGTGGGCTTCTCTTCAGTAATGGGCCTCCTCCTCTAATTTTACCCTAAGAATATTAAGCAAGAAAATAAATACTTTGAAGGAGAAGAAAGTGAATGAGAATAATTCCAATTAGAAATACAATTCACTGGAGCTGATTATTCGTCATTCATTATCTTTTCTTCTTGTCACAAAAGACTCCCATCTTTTTTGTAAAATGGAAGATGAGACCTTTAGATGTGTGAGCTGAGAAAATTTGTCTATTTTTTTCTATTATTTTCCATTTTGTTTTCGATGGCTACGACTTTGGATAAAATGCGAAAGAGAGACGGAACGAAGGCTTCGAGCTCCTTTTCGAAAGCAGCTGCGTACGATTTTGGCGTGCATGCTGATTGCTCTTCCAACCCCTTTATTTGAAATTCCGCTTCTAAGCTAGGTTCTCACCAAACCGGAGAATGTTCCCCGCCCGCACTCCGTATGGCGTGAACGCAAGGTGCGTAAATGATACGAGAATTAGCGACAAAAAACAGGACAGTAAGGTGAAACCCTCCCTCTAAAAGCATATCTAAACTTTCACGCTTCAACAAACCCCAGACAAATTTTTCTTTACAACAAAGCATTGGAAAAAAAAGAACTTTGCGGATAAATTTCAAATAAAAAAAATTGCTCCTGCGCCGCTGGCTTAAATATTATGCACTCAACACGTCGATCATAGAGGAAGGGGAAAGTGTTTACGACACTTTTAGAGATCATCTAATCCGCTCTTTGTTGACCATCTCGTTTAAATTCAGTATGAAGTAGATTATTGATAATTTAATGCTAACCCTCGCATTATTTGATTTAAAAAATCATGCATTCCAGCGACAAAAACTTCTTTAAGCTTTAAGGAAAACTTTGAAACCGATTAAATAAAAAATGTCTAATTTTCCTAGAAAATGTTTCCTGTTACATTTTTTTTTATCAGCACTTGTATCTGGAGTTTTAAATTCTATACGAGAGAGCTGATAAAACCACAGACAGCGGCGCTCTCCTGCTAGCTTCCGTGAATCTGAGTTTGTATCGTAACCCGCCAACAAAATCCTGAACGTGTACGTGCTTGCTTTGAACGTTCCACAACTTACCTATCCCAAAATACGGTTGTCTTTGTCCCCCGAGACGGTCAGATTACTTAAAAAACACAATTCTTAATCGAGCGTCTTGAGGTCTTGAATTTCGACAGTCAGCTGATCATGACGAATCACAGCTGGAGGAAGTTATCGTGATGCGAGTATACGCGCCTTGATATTTTGCGAACGAACGCGCGGTCCTTTGTTTCGTATGGTCTCGCACATTTTCGCGCATGCAGCACACATCAACCATATTCGTACACCCATTGGCGTCGCAATCTTTTTTTTTGTTTGGCTGAAGTTCCGAAAAAAACTTATAGTTTAACTTCAGATATTAATTTTTTGATTGAAAAAAAAGAATATTAACAATTCTCTAATCGAATGAATTATGATTTGTAGCGAGTGAAGACCAACCTTGAATTTCAAATATGGCGAGATTGTATAATTGTATAGACACGTGGCTTTAAAGTTCAATCTTGACATATTATTCAATTAGATACATTTGTGATAATTTTATTTAAAGTGTATAGATTTAGAAGCTGAATTGAAGATCACGATGAATCTTTTGAAACTTCATTGCATCACGACACCTAATTATTTGAAAATTCCTTATTCTCAAGGTTATAAGAATTAGTTCAAAGTGGTTCTAAGTGCATTTTATTACTATTCTTCATTAGAAGGCTTTTATTTCTTTTAATAAATCTTTATAAATTCAAGTGCAGTCTGGAATGATTAATTATATATGATAATAGGAATAAGTATATGTCGATTAAATGCAAGAAAAAGGGGCTATAATTAGAATGTTATAATCCACCCTTTCATAAGTAAATTGCTTCTATTTTTATAATTGCATAATTATTCAGGTTATAACTAGTACTAACTACAATTTTTTTTCGGATTTCTTTCGGAGTAATTGGCGCCCTCGATTTTGACACCAGTGCGTGTGGTCTTTCACTATAGAGCTAACAGAAATGTCAAGTGTGCGAGCAAACAGTCACAAGAAGGAGCAGACCAAAACGAAATTGAATCACGTGACTCTCCTGCGGCCTCTAATGCGAATTCGCCCGAAGACTGCGCCGTCTGCGTTGCAATTAAAAATACGGCGGCGCTGACCTACTTTACACTTCAAACTCTTCGGATATTGCTGAAATATATTTTTGAATTTATTGGTCATGTAGAAAAAAAGAGAAAGAATGAAGACGAGAGAAGATAGTTTTTCGATTAATCTCTATCGAGCTTATTTATACTATTACTAAAATTATATTGAATTAATTCAGAAGAATAAGAAAATGAAATCCTGACGTAAAATTGAAAGATAGGTAATCTAGAGGCACGCGGGAAATTCCAAGAAGCACTGCATATCACGGCCACTCAGTGATGCATAGAATTTTTCAATGGAGATGCAAGAAAAGTGCGACGCATTCGTACTGGGATTTCCCATGTGTCATGGAGGGTTTGCATTTTTATAGAAAAGAAGACCAAGTCTATACATCTTATAGAGAGAGACATATATTTTCAATATACAAATTAAATTTGTTTTGGACGAGAGTTTCAAACAAGAGTTATTCGATTTTACTGCTCAGGCAACCATTTTTTCCAGTGGATTAGATCAATTTGTAATGACGTTTTTCAATAATTTTCTAAGTGGTAGCATGCAGTGAAGACTTGAATGCCTAGGGAATAGAGCAATGCTTATTTTCCGCCTCTGCACTAGCTGCACGACTATTAAGTAGTGCAACCAAGTTCTAGCCAGGCGGTGAAAGGCAGCCAAGTCCCTTATGCCGTACGACTTGTAAAGTATTGTACTACTTGAATCTACTAGAAACGAATCGCTGAGGTAGATAGGAAAATTATAATTTAAATTCTTCTAAATTTTTTCCCAAGATTTAGTACTGTAATTCAGAATTTAAAAAGTATGTTCACTCATTATTTCTCTTTAAATTAATAAACTATAAATGTACCCCATCTGAGTAGAAAAAGCCCTAATTTGATAGCTGTAAAACCACAGAGTCTGTTATAAGTACTATTTACGTTTTTCCGTATTTGACATGTACAAAATTTTCAATAAAGTAAGTACTTAAGTTCTGGACAGTGTTTGGAATCTTATTAATATTCCATTGGAAATTCTTTTTTACACGTACAGCTGCTTTGATAATTGTTGTCAACCAGTTCTTTTAGGATAGTTTGTTTCAAGTCCCTTCAAAGTCAGAATGGAAAGCCTCGCTAATTAGAGAGATTATGGGGGATATTTGCCAGAAGGGTGCAATTTTTGCCACACCTAAGAATTTCGTGTTGTCGATATGATGAGTTCTGTGGTGACGGGAAGAATAGTTGATTGTTTGGTTGATGGCGGATTAGACGGGCAGGGTCAATGGCCACTCAATGTTTGTGAATGCAAGGAGAGGGGCAGGAGACCACGATGCAGGAACCCGACCCCTCCTTGCCCCTTAATTTCGCATTCTGGCCCCTTCATCACTTCCTCCCTCTCCACCAATCCTCCTTCTCGGCCACGCCGAAATTGCGTGCACGGAGTGCGGTTAGGACACGCATGCTGGTTGGGCACGAATAGGAAGTCGAGGATGCTATCTTTTATCGCATTAATTTCTCGCTATTGGGACCAATTCATGGGCCAAACCCCGAACTTCGTTAACGGATGTGGCTTTTTGCCGAGAACATAATATACAGTCTAAAAATTCGGAGAAATTGACTGTTGTCAATTTCTGAACACATCCTTAAGTTGCGGAAGAAAATTATTTACTTGATTATTATTGAAAATATATCATAGTTGCTTACTAAAAAAGTTAAAACAATTTACACATCTTGATTCAAATGGGTCATCCGCGTTTGATATTTCGAGTCTGCTGTTGAATATAAACAAAATATTTTATTAAAATACGAATGCTGTCAGATGCAATTTTAAAACAACGTGATTTAAATCATTGTCTTTCCGAGGTTTCAATTTAAGCCTTGATAATATTATGCAAAAGTCGAGATTTCTTACAAAATAATTGCATTAAAAATGGTTTCCACCCGTACCTACACATTTCAATATATCGCAGAAATTAAGAGATAATTAAATATGAATTTTCAATTTCCTAAATGCAATAATATTCATTCTGGAGAACTCAGAAAAATATTAGGTTTTCAATCCATTAAAATAATTATTTAAAATTGATGAAACTATAAAATAATGATCAAATAATGATTTAAAGACATTCATTTAAAATTATAGCATGCATGTTCTTTCATAAGTGATAACCTCAATAATGCATTCAAAATGTTGAGGAACCATGAAAAAATAAGCAGTTAATTTCATTACTAATATATTTACTTCATTGTAATTACACCCTCCAAAAAAATTAAATTTGAAATAAACTTCAAGTGGATATTGAACCCAACACGTGGTTCATTTTTGTTTCTTCCATGTTCCAATGTAATATTTTTATTGATTACTGCGAAACCTCTTTCTCCTTATTTGTCTCTCTCTCTCTCTCTCTCTCTCTCTCTCTCCTACTCTTAATGCAAACGCGAAAATAATAAACACGTGCGTGCCGCCGGATGACGGTGGAAATAGGGGTGGTTTCGTGATCTGGAATTGCCAAAGGGTGGAAGTGACGAAGAGAGAAGTTCGGGGTGGTGGGGTGATACAGAAAAAGACAGGGAAATGATTCTATCGGGGAGAGGAATGAGAAAGAAGGAGCAAGAAAAAGAGGGAGAGATGGCAAAAATGAAGGGAGTGGGTTGCTGTGGTGCGTAATCTAAAGGGTGGTAGGGGTAGTAGGGGTTTAAGCGTGCTGGAAGCAAGATATGAGGGGAGGTACGTTCAGGAGGTTGGGAGCCCAGTATTCTACGTCAGTTAGCCTTGAACTCTGAGGCGAATGCCCGCCAAAACGTGAGCAACTAATTTCTTTTTTTAAACTTGCTTTTCGCCACCTTCCATGTAGACGGAAAAGGTCCATTTCTTTCACAAATAAGATTTTCTACCAGCCATCGACCCTTTCTCAACCACCGTTTGATCAACCCCCACTTTATTCCTCCCCACTTTATGCCACACACCTGATGCTCATCTCTTAACCAAAACAAAATTCAAAACGCCCGGGCAAAAATATTTGGTCTTGATTTTGTTTCGAATGTCTTCAATATGTCTTCAAGGCCACGATGTCTGGTTCCGTCTCACCCGCTAGACATTCGAGATATACAAACTTCTCTTGCATTGTTGACTGTAAACTGTGTCAAGACAAGACCAGTTAGATTTGTCTCAAGACAAGAACTGCAAGTCTTTATAAATATACCGAATTGCTCCTAAAGAAAAACACATATATTACCAATATATGGGTTTAACTTTTGCCAGGATCAAAATTACAAGAGTTTTGTGCGATGAGAAATTCAAAAATTGGGAAAATTCGTACCCTCATGTAGATCCAAGGGATTTGGAGACCCAGTAGAAATTTCGACTGAGATTTAGATCGCAAATTTTTCATGAATAAAATAATTTTTTCTTATGGAAAGGAATAAAATATAATTTAAAATTGCGCGTTTCATGAACTCGTTTTAATTTACATTTAAGTTCGTATAATTCTAAAATTTGGTCCTATTCAATTCTTCAATGGTTACGGAATCTCCCATCTAGGACGAATCGTACGGAAAGTTCCGTATCTACCTTATACTTCCTCCATCGAAATTATTGAAGTATAAAACCGGACGCATTTTGCAACTCACAACCAAAGTTTCAACCCCCTGACCCGTTTTCAATTCCCCCAAATCAACATAGCCTCAAAACTTTCAGATATTTTTTATCTTTTTTATTGTTTTTAAATGCAAAATAAGAAACAAATCACGGCTAGTGTTGATAATAATACGTAATGCTTGCAAGACTAGTAGTGCGAAAAATTTCGTAATAATAGCCCTAGCTATTAGGAAACACCTGTGAAAAAAATACTTAATATTCAAGATTTTTATAGAAATAAAATACATCTGATGCATAATATACAAATGCAATTAAAATGATTCAACAGTTTTAAGTTTGAGGCCATACAAATCCAGCAATTTCAATTGAAAAGGAATAAGATATGATAAGTTCTCTTTTGAATCCATTTAAATACTTCTTGATACTTCCATCTTGCTGATAAAAATTGACTACAAAATTTTTTAGAGGAAATACTAATACGAGCGAAAATCGAGAAAAGTGAAGACTCTTGAAAGGTTTAAGATGCCTTGATTTCAAAATGAGTAAAATCAGCAAAGAAAATGTAAATGTATAATTTGTAAATGTTGGAACTTTTAATGACGAGGCTGGAAGTGCAAAGTTGTTTCCTTCTTTTCCTTGACTACGTCTACATAGTAAGTTCCTTTCTTCATGCATAGTAAAGTGGTGTGTGCGAATTGTATGCGCAGTATATACTGCTTTATACTCGTTCAAGGGCGCCTGACTCACCGGACGTCACGAGGCATAGAAAACATCCTAATTGTGCATCGTTCACTAAAGATCGTTTACGACTAAAAAAACTGAATTTGAATTTCTAGAAAACCTTTAAGAAATTACAAAACTAGTATTATCCACAGTAGCACAAATTTGAGTAATTTTCTCTATCTAATGAGAACTCTAAAACTTGCAGGAGAAAATCTTTCCGTTCAGCCGGAGGTGGCTAAAAATATTTTAAAAATTTGTAACCATAGTGTAGAAAAAGCGAGGGCCTCGGTTCATCGGTCCATCGGCGATTGCACCGATTCAGTCGTCGTCCGCCCCTAATTTCATTTACAAGATATTTTTTTTCGTTTGAAATCATGATCACATCAGACGCAATCTCCAAATATGAGCAGTATCCATTTATTGTATCTGGATTATATTATGAGATACAAAGAAATAAATTAATTCAGTGGACACCTGAACATTCACGCACAATATATTTTGACGCTCGTAATATTTTCTCGTGAAGTGACTCATGCCGCAGTAAAAAATATAGCCATCCATTCTACATAAAGATTGTCTAGGCTTAGAATTTTATATGAAAAAAAATTAAATTAATTTTCATTTATAATGATCGTCGATTTTCTTACAGTTGCTTCTTCCTTTCCTTAGGTTGAAAAGTCCATCATCCCTCATAAACTTATTTTTAAATTACCATCATATCAGATAACGAAAGTCTAAACATGATGTCAAAGGAATCGTCAGATCTTAATAAGACTAGCGTTCTCTTTACTTTTACGTATATCAAACAATGGTCCATATTTAAATCGTTGTCTTAGAGCAAGAACATTTTTATGAATGTAATCTTTTGAATGCAAGATAAAAGTTAAAAAAATTAAATATTTGCGAGTATTGCTCAAATGTGCAATTAATGAGAGGTAATGTTTTTCTCAGAAATGGCAAGGTCAATGTCAAATTTTATTAATGAGAAAGTTATAAGTCAACAAACTTGCATAAGAGTGTACTTTCATTGAAAAATAATCTGATTTTGGTTCCATTTTCTGGAGTCAGCTTCAACTCAAGTTTTTTCGGTGATATAGGCAATATTTTTGAAAAACTGAAAAGTTGACAAGTATATTTAGAATTGTCTCAGAAATGGATTTGTAGGATTTAAAAATGAGAATACCCATATCTAGTAGGTGCTACGGACTTTACCCTCGGCCTCTAAGAATCCAATCAATAAATATTACAATGGAACCCCTAGAGCAGTAGGGGAGGATACTCCTGTAGAGAGAAAAGAAAAAGGATGGAGATTTCTCCTCTCCTCTCGTTCTGGGTTCTCATCCTGGCGGCTAGACGCGGCAACATCCCTTCGGCTCAACTTGCTCGTTTATATTTTACTTTTCTAGTATAGCGAATTAAAACCGCGTTCATGCGCAGCCCGCGGAAGGGCGTAATGATTTTTTGAGGGGCGAATCGAGTGGGGTCGCACGATGGTAGGGGGTACGAGCTTGGCAGGAATGAGGCGGCAGAAGTCTCATAGAGAAAGACGCGAAAAGAGAGAAAGCAAAAAAGCAGAAGGGGAATTGCTACCTTCATCTTATTATCTTAAAAAATCACTTTTTTATCCATTCTTGTTCATCAAAATCCCCAGGAGAAATCCAGTCATTTCTTAGGTAGTCATAAAACGCTTCCTGAAGAGTAGGAACTCTTCTTATACATAAATATTGATATTTATATATTGTGTCTCTATCAGAAAAAAATACGATACGTTTCATTAAATTAATTTTTCCCGCGGGAGAGTAACCGGATTTAATTGTGATATAGGAAAAAATGTAGCAGCAACAGTAAATTTGGGGTAAATTGATTAGGACATTGAAAAAAATTATTTTATTGCAGAAAGTCCGACGTGATGACGAATAAACAAGGATGACTGAATGATTCTAATCTCTCCCAGGTGTTTTTTTTTGCCATAATAGCGATGTAATCTATCTTTCCGATAGTGCTGTTGCCACTGAGAATTGCGAAGAAACAAGAAAGTAGAAGAAGGGAATTTTAAGAGAAGTTCTTTAGTCAATTTCTTACTCTTTATATTTAGTATATTCCAAAGTTTTGACAGGAATTATTATGATCATGTGTTGTTTTCGTGTTATCGTTCTTATTTGAAACGGATGTCAAATGTATAAATTTACATAAATGACGCTACTTCAAGTGATTTTTGACCCCCGGGGGGCGGGCGGCCCCTCCCTTGACTACTGTGATACTTTGTGACATTTTGATGAACTCCAACCTTAAAATGTCATGTGGCACTGATGCTGACCCTCACCCCAGTTTAGAAATGTATTGTATACACAAATACTCATTAATTCAAACTGTTTGATATTATTTGCTATACTTCATACTTTTACATTTTCATACAATTTGGTGTAGAAATA
The DNA here is from genome assembly GCA_932178445.1 of Andricus quercusramuli. Lineage (NCBI taxonomy): Eukaryota > Metazoa > Arthropoda > Insecta > Hymenoptera > Cynipidae > Andricus > Andricus quercusramuli. The sequence continues at coordinate 325,024 of CAKNXH010001020.1, forward strand.
ATCGATAATCTGCGTTCTGCGATGTGGGGTAATCTCAAATCAAGAAAATTAAAATTTTAAATTGAAAGTTCTATTTAAAAGTATCGTTTCAACATATATTCTGAATCCTCTTTCTAACAATTACAAATACCGACGTCACGTGACCCTTCTCGTATGGCCTGAAATGTTTAATTTGTAATTCAATTATTTGAATAATTATAAAGTCTTTATAATTAAAGTGTTTCACATTGAACCTCTTGAGCTTGTATTTTTAAAATGTTCGATATTACTGGCAAAATAAAAATTACAAGTGCTTATCATTTAGAAGTTTTAAATCTGAAATATTACAGGTGGTGAACAACAATTAGAAAATTGAAACAGTAAAATAATTTTTCTGTTTAATTATTAAATTTATAATTATAATTATAATAATCAAATTTATAATTATAATAATATAAGTTGAATAATAAATAACAAATGATATATATTGACCAGAAATTAGATCAATTTTAGGGAAATTGAATGAATTTCGATTTAGAGAGTAGCTCTTTTTTCAAGCCATTCTGCCAACTTTACTTTTTGTATTTTTTCAATAGCAATTAATCGAGTGGAGTTTTCTGCGTTTCACCACTTCGAAATGATGTATAATAATAAAAATAATAATGAATAATAATAAATAATGATTTAAGGCTTGCAATTTTTTTCTTATAATAAGGGGGGGGGGCGGCCATAGGCATTATTAATTCATTATTCAAATAACAAAACCTAACATTGAAATTTAACTGCATATTGTTCACTTCTGAATAACAATTAGTTAATTACCAAATAATTAAGTCCATGACAGACTTGTTTCTTTCCAATAAGTAATTTTTAAGAAATCAGGTTTAGGTAATACCGTTTGCCTAAGATCTTCTCTGCCTTTAGCACCCTGTTTCTTATCATCGCCCTTGCGAGATTCGGAAGGCTGCTTCCAAAACAATCTCATTCCCATTCTTACCAATTTCGCAAAAAAGGTCCCCCAACAGAATGAATTAGTTCATCCTGAAGCCTCCTCTTGCTCAATTTTCAGGATCTGCAAGCTTTCTAAGGCCGCGTTCACATCGATCGTTTTTCGCGCGTATACGAGCGTCGGCAACATGATTCTAGAGCGGGGGATTCGCGAACGGCGTCGTCGCAGGGAGGAGGCTTTTAAATTCCAGCTCTATTTTTAATTGGAAGCCGTTAGCTTTGCGCATTTTCATCTCGCTAAAGGAAGGGAGGTCGCTTTGGTGATTGTGAAAGGGGGTGTTGGGGAGAGGGGATGGTGGATGGTGTCCAAAGTGGGGAGGATAGACCGAAGACCGACACGACCGCAGGCACAGACTCCCCACTTCGACTCTAATTCTACGGCTCCTCTTTTCTCTGCGTACGCACTATTTTTTAGTCCGCGCTTATTACGACAGATGTCTCATGGGCCGATAAAGAATAACGGTGGTACTCAGCTTTCCCTCTCGCCCTCTCACATCCGAAACCGACGAGTAGTCCTCCTACTCGGCCCAACGTTGCAGCTCCGGAGTCGCACCGCTCTATATATTTCTTTCTCTTTCTCTGCCGGCCACGTTCGGTGACACCGCGTACGATATTTTTTTCGCGAGTCGCCCCCTCCTGTTCACGCGTTTGTTCGACACTCTAGTGTTTCACATGCCTCGAGAATGTTAAACTCGCCGATATTGACCACAATTTGGCTGTAAGTTACACAAGGAAATTTGTTTCCTCGCAGAAAAAAACGCTTTTTTTAATGAATTCGCGGGCACGTAAGACATGTATTATGGATGTCACTCTGTGTCAAAGAATGCCAGAATGCTACTTTTTTAAGAGCCACGTGACCTTGAGAAGTGGAGAATCTACCCTTTTGATTCTATTGACTAAATGAGAATGTGGAAATATCTAGTAGGAATATATCTTTCAAAATATTGTGGGTGTATATTCATTTATACAATTGCTGTGGGTAAGCAAATAGAATTTTCACTCGAAAATATCATATTTTACCTTGTGCTTTCGATGTGCAATCAAAAATCTACATGACGATTCTGCATGGTTATTAAATTTAGAGAAGAATATTTTATTTTTGATCTATAGTTTCATAGTTGGTAAAGAATTGTGTTTGAAATGTTGCTTAACGAATAATTGCGATACTTTTGTGTTTCTCTTACATTATTGTAAGATAACATTCTAGGAGGAACATATCCTTTGAGTATCCTTGATTCTTTTCTCTCTTTTCATCCCTCTCTTTTCATTTGGATGTTCCTCTTTCTGCTTCAAGTACGTCTCTCTCTTTTCAAGTCTCTTTTTTTATTTGCGTCCTCCTCTTTAACCACTCTTCTGCGACGTGCTCGATACAAGCATGAAATGATATTCGCTCTTTAGGCAAGACAAACTTGAACGCCAGGCAGGGTCTGCCGGATTTCGTCGCTGAGAATCTTTCTAGCCCAGCGAATTTTTTCTGCCTTATCGGCAGAGAGCCGCGTGGAGAAATTCGCGCACACGTTTATTCCTTGATAGCTTTAAGAATTTATTCTTTTTACATTGAAACATTTAAAGTTTAGCAAATGAAAATGGAGATGTTAAGTGATTCAAATCAAATTTAATATATGGATGTTTGAAACTTTTCAATTTTAATATTATTATTAAAAATTAAAAATTATTATTTTAGGTTGACAATTAGACTACTAATGGGGCATTAGATATTTGGCAAAGGTATGAAATTCTAACTCAAGCCTTCCGCTTCATTTTTTGAATTTGACATATTGAAGTATTATTACACGAAAGCCACCCTCGTGGGGTTCATCAGCCCTTTATTAAATTCTCATAAAAAGAAGGATAATTCTATCTTTAATGCAAGGAAAGCTTCAAATTATTTCCGCAGTAATCAGCCACAGGAGAAATTGGTAATTTTAAGAAAAGTAAGTATTCTCAAAAACTACCCCTGAAGGGGGTGAAAACTGTAAAAACTGAACAAGTTTTTTTTTTGAGAATACTTATTTTTCTTGTAATTAACAGATTCATTATCAGCAAACACGGTTTGGTAGAGGACACCCCTCACTACAAAGTACTTTTTAATGTAGGGTAGTCTTATTTTCAAGTTATTAAAAATGTATAGAAAGATAAAATCATTTATTGCATTATTTATAAACAATTTGAATTAACATAAATAACATAATTGTCATTTCTGAAGTTGGATGCCTGTGAATTTTGTATTTCGCGGGAAAGAAGCTTCTTTACGAGTTCGGCGTTGTATCATCTTTCAGAGTTTCTCCCTCTCCTGCCTGCCTCCCTATTTCTCTCTCTTCTTCCTCCCCTCCGTAACACCCGAGAAGAGACCTAACCTTTCAGCAACCCTCGCGCTAGACTCTCCAGAAAGCGTTTTTCGGCAACGGAAAGCTGCTCGTGTCGTGCAGTTACGATGTTTTTCCTTGCATACGTTACATGTTTAAAGAAGTGTCAGGAGAAAATGTGCGAATAATGGTGCTTTAACCCCGGGGGTGACGTGCACGCACGTGAGCGGATCTGGCAGGTGCCGCAAGGTAAATCTTAATCGAGTATATAGCGAGACTAAACAGGGCGCGCGTGAAGAGCACATCCACTGGCGTCCCACTACATCCGACTTTATCCCCTTTGTGCAAAATTTCTAATTACCTGGAAATGTATAATCACATTATTTTTTCTCGTTTTGATATAATTTAGCCTACTTTTTTTGCAAATAAGTTAGCGTGTTTTTTTAAATTGATGATTTAATTAATTACCGCATCACAGGTATTAAAATACGAGTGTAATGCGAAGAATTAGATAATTAAGTTAACTGGATATTCGATTAGACTGATTCGACTAAATTAATTGAAATCCATCTGATTCTTTAATGTATGTGCAGAAAGATAGTTGATTGCATTTTCGTATAAAAATTTAATTTGTCGATTGAAAAAATATTTCAAATTGATATTTCGTATTTTTTATTCTCTTTTCGTTTCTTTGATTAAACGCTTTTACAAGTTTGAACGTTAATTAATGAGCTTATGTAAAAAAATAAAGTTGCTTCGACATGAGAGAGGTGCATGAATAAAAGTTTAAGTATACGTTTAAGGAACTGTTATAATATAAATGTTATCCTTATGTGAGAAAATATTTAACTTGAGTTAATTCACTCTGTATTTATAACTTTCCAACGAAAGTATCAATATTTTAAAAAGCAGTGACAAATTTAATTTATGACAGCCCTCCACTGGGTGACGCACCGGTGACGTCATAAGGTTTCTTCTCAATTTCACGTAGTCTTTTCTTCTAAAATATTTCAGGATATTTCTAAGACATTTTTTATTTTACTTTTTCATCAAGAGTCTTTATATGTTGATAGAAAAATCATGTGTATTTTAAAAATTTTCAAATTGCTCTAAAATTCTTTAAAAGTATTACCTGAACCCAAATTTGAAAGTAATGAAATTTAAGTAAATTCTCATTTGCCGAATTTGGCCAGTACCATTAAGTCGAACATTATTTTCACTGAAGACGGGTGAAGATTGCAGAGCATTATTAAATTTAAAATAGAAAATCTCAAAAGCGTAAAGGCATCCATTCTAGAAAAAAGTCCGGTTTTGAATTATTTATAGATTGTCGAATTCAATTTTTAAAGCAATGCTCATTTGGAAGATGAATTCTCCAAATTTAATTTATTCAAAAATGAGTGATTAGAAAGAAAAAATATAGTCTCCGATTCATTTAGTTGACAGAAATTTTAGTCGTTTTTTACTTATAAGTATTTAATTTTAACCAATCATTCAAGGTAGAAAGTCAGCTCTAACTTTGACTGAATAGTAATTAAATTTAACTAATTCAGGTTTATAGAGGAATTCAAAAGAAGCTAAAACTGTAATGCCTCAAATTTGAAGAAAAAAAAAATATAAATAAATACTATAATGAATCAATCATGTAATTTCTTACATTTATGTGAATAATTAATTTAATTGGAAATATGCCCTTAGGTAGAAAAATCCATCAGAAAAGATATACATTTTTTATAGTACATATTTAAATTACTACTAAGAAGTGTCGAGCGTGCGGCCACGAAGTCACTGGAAAACTTAATTAATTACCGCTTTAGAAAATTTACGTACTACTCAAAGCATATATTAAGGGAAAAATTTTTCTCTTACGGGGGGAAAATAAAAAAGATCAAAAATGTATTCTTTAGAAACAGTTACTGCAGGTCAAAGTTCAATGCAGTTTTTTTTAACTTTACATTAATGATCGGATTTTAATGAATGTGTGCTCATTTTTGCTCTGAACAATTGAAGCCGTTTTTCAAAAATGGGCCTGAGTAGTGTTTTGGTGAAAATGGAACTAAATACGCAATAAGCGCCTATTACATATTCTCTACTGAATTTTTCAATAGCAAATTTATTCATAATCTCTAATTAATCTTGAAATTGCTTTCAAAGTATAATAATTATTAAAATATAACTCACGATGAAATTACTGTGATCCTAATCAAAAAGTTAAAAATAATTTCAACCACGGCAAAATAATTTTATAAAATAAAAAAAATACAACGAATCAAAACACTCTTCACTAAGGACAAATATCAGCTAAATCGTGACTATCTCATTGTCGAAAACGGATCTACATAAGTGTCATAAAAATAAGTAAAAAACTGCAATAAACACCACCTTAAAAAGAGGTTAAGATAAAGTTGAAAAATGTCATATTATTTAAATTTTTCTCTAATAGTTTTCAAGTCATGAGTCTTAAGTCAAAAAGAAATAGAATGAAATTATTGAGTGCTAAATACTACATTCAAATAACATCGAATCAAGAAAATATAGGTCTGAATATGAAGAAAATTTTTTTGTCTGAAGAAAATGTACTCGAATGAAGAAACTTAATTTTTTGTAATCAAGTATGTACATTTTTTGAAAGGAAAAAATCAAGAAAAGATTTTATCGTCGTTATTTAGATCAATATTTTCTTGATTCAATTCTAATTTCTTTTCCGTGTACGGAAACCATGGATTATTAGTAATGAGAACCAATGCTGATGCACTAACGGTGGAAAAGTGTCATCCTTTTGGGGAATATTGGGGGGGGGGGGGCGAGAATTCACATTACTCGTGAGTGGAATATCTGAAATATCTGCGAGAGCCGAGATTGGCTGAGAGATGAGTGTCATTCAAATTTAGTGCCAAAATAGTCGGTGGCTCTCGGTCATTCTCGGCTCTTTCCGAGATAACTTCGTTTAACTTCGTGGCTCTCGCAGATATTCCACGCCCCTGTCATAAGGAATCCCCGAAATTCAAATTCATGGTGAAAAACCCCGTTTTTCATAGTTGCATGTATAATAAATAATCCATAATTCCGCGATTTATAATTCGATTTCTAAATTCTTTCGCCATTTGAAGATATAAAAATCCACCTTTTTAAATATTGATTGTTCATTTTATCTGGATGAAAAATCACAAACCTACACTCGAAAATATTTTGAAGTTTTCTTATTTTTCGCCGTGTTTTTCAACTTTAACAGCAATATAATGACATTTTTTCAAACCTAATAATATTTCGTTATTAATATATTAAAAATGCGCTCAACTTCGCGCTTGATGACATTTTTCATTAGAATTGGTTAAAATTCAAGTTATTTCGTTTTAAGCCAATCTAGCAGTTGCATTCCAAACTACAGCCAAAGCTGACATGAAGTTTGGGGTCGTTGTTTGCTGAAGTTCTAATAGTGAAAAAATATAAAACTATGTTTAAAAACATAGTAGACGTTTTCTAAATTGAAAAAGGTCTTTTTTTAAGATGAAGTATTGTCTAGAAATGCATAAATCAATATGTGACCGTATGCGAAAAAAGGGACCTAACGCACGGTAATTTCATTTTACAGGAGGAGTGATTGAAGAGGCGGTCCAACATAGGAACTCTATTAGATGGCCTCAAATCATATTTTTTAGGATGGAAAAGCAAATAAAAAACTAAAAGTCGATTTTTTCCGTGTTAGATCCCTTTATTGGCGGATGGTCACATATTATTAGGTAACACTGAATGTATCTTGAATATTTTTTTGGTAACAAAAATGTCAAAATTACTTGATATAGAAACTAATTATAATTCCACCATTTCAAACTTTTTTTCCATACAATTAAAAATTACTGAACAGTTTTTAATAAACTAAAAGTAACTAGACACTACATACAATATATTATATCTTTAGATAGAATCCATTTTACATCAGGCAGGTTCTACACTTCTTGCAGAATCCCTCAGCGAGGAAGTGTGATGTTTTTTAGAGCAAACTAAGCAACAATTATTTATCTGATTCAGGAAAAAACATACCCACAAAATTGCAACTATTTAAACTTTGATATCTATAAAAAGAAACACTTTTAAAATTCTGTAGTTTTCGATCTGATTCAGATATTACAATTTTATTCGGAACTTGGTTAGTTTCACCGTTCTCTTTCGAAATCCGTCGGAAAAAAGTTGAAAATTACGAAAGGGCGACGATTTGTTTGAAAATACTAAAAGTTTATTTCCACCAAAAACTCACTTTTATTATTTGGCCTTCTATACACTAAGAAAAATGGTTAGTTGAGCCAACTATTTAATTTGTAAAATATTGTACTACTATTTTATTAGTTGGCACAACAATTTCATTAGTTGCAGTGACTATTGAATTAGTACTAGCAGCTAATACAATGGTTCTTCCGAATAATAAAATAGCAGTACCATAACATACAAACTACATAGTTGGCCCAACCATTTCTTTCAGTGTATGCTTGTTTTATAATTTTCTAAAAGTGATGCCTCATAGCCACAAAAATGTTTTAGCCCGCTTAAAACTCGGAGGATGTCTTCTTATAGAATGGTAAATTCATCAAGAAACTAGCCAAAAATATGACTCGGTATTTTGGGTGAAAATCGACTATTAATTCTTCAATAAAATCGTCGCCACTTTTTTACTTTGGATTTTTTTTTTAATTTTCCGACGGATTTCAAGTAATGGAAGACAATCATTTACTTTTACGCACATTTGTGATCAAACTTTTTCTCGCTCTTTGCTTTTTTAGAAATATGTACATGCAATTAAAAATTTTACGCAATCGGATCAAATATACCCCCCACCCCTTTCCCCACATAACAGACCGTGATGAAACACGAACCCCTCCCTCTCTTTTTAATGTTACATAATGTGTAAACACTACCTATATTTTAAAATTAGTCTTTCATTTTTTAAATATGTCTTGGAAACGCTTTAAATTGAAATAAATTGTATAAAATCGTGGAGTCTTAGAAAATGATTTAGAAAAGAAAATGGCCCCTAATTCGTTGAATTCCGATCAGTTCTGTAGAGTAAATTTGGAAAAAGTTGCATCAAACGTTGACCTACAATAATTATTATTTAAAAAAATGCATCCTCTGTATTTACAATTTTCCCGCATTAAAATAAATATTTTTCTCAGAATATGTATTGAGTGTCATTGCTGATACTTTTTTATTAGTGCTTAAGCTATACCAGTTTTTGGTTTTGTGACTTTGAGAGACGTTTCAGCTCCATACGTATGGGCCCTCTTCCGTGATTTATTCTAGAAATTTACGTATTTAGTATGAGTTTTTCGTGAATTTTAGTGCGCCTTAAACCCTAAGACTATTTTTGCTGAGCATACGATTTTTTTCTAAAATTTAATAACCAGATTTTAACATTTTTTCAAGTTTTCTTTGCTGCGGATTTGTTACTTCATTTTGGCACTGCTAGAACAGACTCTCGCCCAAAAAATCGGCACATTCGTTCGATAATTCTCGTTTATTTCGTACCTTTCGCGCACGTCTGCTCCCTCCTATCCTATCTCGGCCCGTTTCCCACCTCACTTTCGCTAGACTGATGTTTTGGGGGTAGTTTTCGCCGGCATGACGACCCTCGCGTGCCACGCACAGTTTACATGCTCAGTTTTCACTCTATTGATAATCTCACCCGGCGTCGCGCCGATAGGATTAATCCGTTCCGAGCCGTTGACGAATCACGATCGTTCGCGACAGGCTCGCACAGTCTCGAGATTTTGGGGGTTAGTTCACGTGACGACTCGGCAGGCCGAAGATCGGTGCGTGAAAGAATCGGGAGAAGCACTCAGTTTCTGTTTCTGCACGCGGCGCGATTGCGTAGATTCGTAATATCGTCGCCTCTATGTCCCTCAGAACCACATTCGAATTTCAAATAAGTTCCCACGTGTGCACATTTTTTCGCTCAATCTTCCCAGCCATTTGCGGTAGTATCGCTATACTAGTCGAACGCGATCCCAAACGATTTTTCATCCCGAGACGATGATATACGACAACAAATAAAGAAAAACTAGCAATGTGCGCATTTTTTTAAGAGAGATACAAAAAAAGAGTGCAGTTTCAGGACAGTTCACTTCATTGTTTCAATCATTGGCTCATGCTTGACGGATGAGAGATAACATAAGTGTGGGGGATGTAATGTGATTTTTCTAGTTGTAGTTGTCTCAACGACTTTAAAACGTGTAGTGAAAGTGTCTTCCATGTCAGACGAAAGTTGATAATAATTTTTAAAAGGTATTGTTTTTAAAAAATTAAATCTATAGTTAGATCATATTTTCCGAGATCCAATAAAAAAAATATATTTTTTTTTCTTGAAGAATCTAATCCTGGTTTTCTGAATTTTGTTTAAAAGAATGTAGCGTTTGTTTAATTTTTTTTAATCTGTGTGGACGTGACATTCAATAGAAGGTCGTTCGTATGTGGACCCTCAAACGCTCGTTTTCATGACCAGTTTATTAGTCACAAAGCCTGGATTGTTCCTACTGTCAAATGAATATATGATGCATATTCCACGAAAATTCATTACAGTTTTTTTGTTTTTATTCAATACGCTTCCTTAAACATTTAAACTTGTAATTTTTGTTATTATCTCCCGCCACTTAGTATGTTAGCATATGTATTATATCAGTTCATTTTATTAATAACTAGTGGAAAATTCGTTCCCTTAAATAGGTTTGAAGTTGTCTGAATTCTGAATAAAATTAGCCCAAGATGAAGCCATTTGGTCACTTTTTAAAGAAGCTATTGCAAAAATGGTTCAAATTGAATTTTTTTTTTTTAATTTTAAGTAACATCTGAAATAATGAAAGTTTATGATGAATCGCAATGACTTTTCAACGAAATTGTACAGTTTTTTTTCTCTGCATAGTGGAAGTAGTTGAACTCAGTTGAAGTTGGAACTAAAAATTTGGAAAAATTTCAATGTTTTTTCTGTGAGGTAGGAAAATTGTTTAAATATATCAAATCAACAATCATTAATTGTTTATGAAATGTTATACATTATACGTTCATTTACCGGAGACGAAAATTCAAATCCGGTAAATTCACATAAAAACGCCGATCCTCAAAAGTACGCCGATTCGTTCTTTTTGAGTTGCAGCAAAAATGAGACACCGGAGAATGAGAATGCAGCTATATTCATGTGAAAGTTTTACATATGAATTATTGTCATTTTGAGAAAAAAATATCTAATTTCGAGAACATAATAAATGAGCTGCAACAAAGATGATCGTAGTTTATATTCGGCGGCTTTATAATTTGCAAAATCAACTGTTATGTTCAAATTTTGTGATATAGTTCAAAATAGATAAGGGCACGTCTTTCTGGTCCATTTGATTTTTGTTGTTGAGGTAGTGCAAGTTTATTAAGTTTTGACTTGGAATGTAACTGAGAAAAAAGCCTGAGTGCCCTACATAAAACAGAATTAATAAAATTGCATTATTTAGGTTAAGGTAGTGTCTCTCCCTTCCCATTGCCAGGTCCGTACGATTAGACTTGGCCTTAGTTTAAATAAAAACGCAAATGGGCCAGACATATGTGCCCTTATATATTTCTCTCGTCGTCCCGAAATTCGGGATGACCAGTGCAATATTTTTCGTAAGCCGGCTAGTCGTCCCGAATTTTAGGGTGGGGGGCGGGAAGGCACCCCTGTGACTGGCCATAGAAATAATGTTGGTGAAACACCTACCCCTTTTCTAAGGTCTCGGGGGGGGGGGGGAAGGCACCCCTATGACTGCCACATAAATAATATTGGACCAACCCCCCTAATTTTTCGGGACGACTAGATATAGCCTATCATTTAATAATTGGTCACGTGTGACACTGTCTCATGCCCTTAAACAGTACGAAAATTCACTTTTTTATCACAAAATTGAACTACAATAATTTGAAAATACATATAAACTTTCATCAGCAAGAACTCTAGAACCTGTAAGATGTCCGTCAAGTTAGCACAACAATAATAAAATAGGCAACTTTGTTTTAATCGAGGTTTTAATGAAATCGTTTGGTGATCATTTATAATAATAATTGGAAATCGCGTTTCCTCATTTGGATATTAAAAATATAAAAAAATGTGAATTTTTCATTATTTCAAGATGGCGGGATATTTTAAAGGTGAATCATCTTAAGCATGGAGCCAGTTAACAATGTTCACATGTCTGCTGTGTTTGAGAAGAACACTGATAACTGCAATTAAATTTTAAATAATTTAGTTATTTAATTTGGAAATTAGAACCATTATAAGAAATTACGTATCATAATATAAATAATATTACTATTTGTTTATAACTTTAAAGTTATTTTAATGAGCCAGATAGTAAAAAAAATTTTTAAAATCTAATTTGAATACATTTTTTCCTATTTTTTATTTCTAAAATATGTGGGTTACTTTATTTCTTTGACTCAATTTTTTTAACCTGTTTTATTTTAAAACTTTTGTATACAAATTTAACACCTTAGTTAATTATAACACATGCACACTTTCAACATTAACTTTGCAGTTCGCAACTTATAATACTTAAATGTACGGAGTTTCTCCAAATACAAAACTCTTTTTCTCGGAGTTGGCTATTTCACCGCTAAGGGATATTCCACAAACAAGGCCCATTTTCCGGCGGTCCCCCAATGTGACCCGTTTTTTTAGACATTCTCTAAAGTTTCTCGCGATTGTGTAGCATGTGGTAGACCCCTTCCCCCCAAAAAAATCAAGTGGGCCGTTTTTTCCACTTTTCCTATATTTTTTGTTGAAATCGGGTGACACTAGGTTGACCCCCCCCCCCCCCCCTTATAAACAATCCACGTGGTTTATGGAAAGCCCCTAACTGCAAACGGACCTCTTCGAAAACACGACTGCTCGAGAAAGCTTCCGATATTTTGGGAAACCAGTTGTATTACCAATATTACTAGTTAGGATGATTGGGCATTTTAAAGCACTGACCTTGGAAAGGGTAGGGGTGACCCGCACCACATTGACCGGACGACAAAAAACGGTAAATAAAAATCGCCGGTAGAATTTATGGGATTGGGTAATTCATATGCGGAAAAATTTGGCGGGGATGTATATACTATGTTTTTTATATTTTTAAATACTTTTATGAATATCAATCCGGATCACCTAAGATTGAAAGTGAAATAAACTATTTTTACAATCCAAATATCACGGAACAAATTTTAAGTAGAATAGCTTTGAAGATAAAATGAAACTATGAATTTATTACTGTTTAGACTATTATCTACAATCTCAATTTTGAAGATTTATAACTAGTTTTAATTAGATAAATCCTCTATGCCATACTTACCCGAATAATAAAATGTTTTGGAAACAGAATGCCAACAATTTAATTAAGAATCCCTACTCAATCTTGGAGGCTCATTATTAAATATTGTATTGATTGAAATGTCTTTCCTCATCATAATATTTTGAAACGAACATATAAATTTTAAATGCTTTTACATTTTTAGTAGTAAGAATTTTCCTCAAATTTTTATTAATTGACGTGATCGTTATATTAACGTTTGTTACTATGTTACGTATATAGTAAACTACTGATAAGAAAGTAATAATACTAGATCTCGCTAGCAGCTCAGGGTTTAGAGCAACCGACCGGCAATCGGGAAAAATGGGTTCGTTACCCCGCGGAGCGAGAGAGGATTCTTTTTCGCAGAATATTTCTGAATATTTTGTTTCAATATTCAAACCCATTAACGTTTATGGAAAATAGCTCAAATACTTATATTTATCTTATTGAAATCTGAATAAAACATTGTTGAATTTTAAAGCTTTCTTATTAATAAATTTTTTACATCTGTAATTTTGAAAAAAAAATTCTTAAGAAATAAAAAGATTCGCCTGTTTTTAATTTAAAAATTATTTCATGTCAGTAATGGAAGTTCAGGACATTTCTTAGAAAAAGTAATACTCTTAATTGCATTAATCGTAAATAAGAGCTTAAGTTTAGATTAGAGATAGGAATTCACGACAGACAGCCTAAATAGCCTCTCCTGATTATTGAAACCGACCAAGGAGCTTAAGAAATTTAATCTTGACCTATCTCTTCTTCTTGAGTGAACTAGAGTTTTGATTTCATTCTGTTCGCTTATAGCCCACCAGAGCAGATAAGGCTCTTAGAATAAAGAATTCCACTCCTCTATTAACACTAATTTATTAAAATTTATCTTTAATCTACTCCTCATTCTTTGTCTTACTTGATATTCTTCCAAGAACACAATAAAATCGGCAATTATTTTAATCATGCTATCTGTCAATATTTGATTACTTATTCATTAGAAATCATTATGATATAAAATTGTAGTTTATATTTCTATAAAGTTTAGTATATACTAAATGATATACGCTAAATAAATAAATAAATATATATATATATATATAATTATTTTTAATAATCTTTTCGTATTGATTAGGTTGCGAAACAGCTTCATCTGAGCCTCACCCAGGGCCGATTGGGATAGAAAATCTGAGCAAAATAATTATGAATGTTGAGTTAAACGCTAATGTTTTCGTGCAAATATCAGGACACTTAAATTTAAGAGAGACTGGTCTGTAAATTTGTTTTAAGAATTTTTTTATCTTTTTACCAAGATAGCACTATCAGCATACTTTAACGCTTGCACTTTTATAAGCAAAGGAGAATATTATTTAATCGTGCGTTCTGGCATGGCTCCAGAGTGACGACCTAATTTTTTTGCAGATTGAGAGAAAAAACGCAGTCGAGTGCAGTTTTTAGCACAAGCCTTCTATAGAATCCACGCAACCAAATTTCCAACGTCCTAATAATTGCCTTCTAGTTCGGACCGAGCACGAAATTTTATCTCACTGCGAATTAAATTTACGACTAAGCAAAACTCGTTAATTGGCACGGCCAAAGTTCGCAAGTTATCTAACAAAAAAAGTTTCGCTAATGTCATTCTAATGTAAAGCTACTTTTTAACGCTCTTCATCCTTCTCGAAAATTTTTCGAATATTTTAGAAGTTTGCCATTTTGATTGAGGACATGATGCGTTTTTGAGAAAACTTTCCACTCTCACAATTTAAAATTCAGTCTTCAATATAATTTCATTGTTAACCTTCTCCCTGGTTTATCAGTTGCTCAAAAAATAAATTGACGATGAACGAAACGCTAAAAATAACTTTACTTTAGACTACATTTGAAGCATTCCCTATACAACTTTATGCAAGTGGTATATTTCACAATGAGCTTTATCTCAATTTATCAGTCTTTGCACCACCTTATCAGGATTTATCATATGCCTAGAAAAATTGATCTAAATTTCGCTCAGTTTTTATTTTCATATCAGCCACAGTATGGAATCAAGAAATATGTAGTAAAATATGTATGTGTAATATATGTTTTTTTATGTTTCCAGGTGAATAGACATAACGATGGTAGATACGCAACACTTCTGCCTGCGATGGAATAATTACCAGAGCAGCATTACTTCGGCATTTGAAAACCTGCGAGATGATGAGGATTTCGTGGACGTCACATTGGCCTGCGATGGCAAGAGTCTCAAAGCACATCGCGTTGTTCTCTCTGCCTGCAGTCCGTACTTCAGAGAGCTACTTAAGGTGCGTATTTAAATCACCTTCACCTGAAAGATCTCAAGGCCTTTCTTCACTTCCTTTTTTCAATTTGACCTTGAATTTCCTTTACCTGAATTCATTTTTATTTCCAAACCCCGACCAATGTTATCTCAAAATGCGATCCTACACCGAGAGAACATACTTACTTTTCTCGTATGATCTCGTCTCACGCTAAGTTAGTATGGGTTATTTCAAACTATGACAGCACACATTCATACTTATTTAGTGTAGAGGTAGCCCTATACAAAATACGTATAAGACCATGCAATTAAAGTCTAAACTGTATGCTCTGAGAGTAACAGAAACATGCGTTTAATGTACGAACGAGCTAAACCCTTGAACGCATGGGGACCATACTATCTTAGTATGGATCAGAAACGTTTAGAGTAAGATTACGTTCATCACACTTGTTCACTCGTTGCTCACCTTGCTATAATAGTATGGATGTAAATAGTATGGAAAAAAGAATTCAATTTTTTCACGTGAGACTCAGTTATAAATCGTATACCATTTCTGAAAAGTAAGAAAAAAATCAAAAGTCATATTTTCATTATAAACCTTAGACTTTACATTTACAATCATCAACTGATTGGCATCAAATTTTAAATTGAAGTTACATGATAAATAATTAAACCCATAAGAATAAAAATTTTTCATAAGAATAACTTAAGTCTGTATTTGATGACCAAGGAATTATAAAACTAAATAATTTCAGTGCATTGTGCGTAAAAGACCCCATACTCAATACATAGGAAATAGCTTTCCGTCGAATTGCCCCACCTTGCGATATCAAATGTAATTGGGATATAAATGTAAATGTATCAAATGTAACAGAAAAACGAACATTTTTAGTATTAGTACATTTTTTTATTTTTATAGTAATATCTCGAATTGTAAAATACTTGTCAATATCCTATAATAACCGTATAGTTGTTGAAAAAAATTGAATATCTCAGTATAATTTATTCCTTTAGGGTGAATTATTTGAAATTTGTAAATATTTAAATACATTTAAATGCTAAATTCTCGGGTAATACATTTTAGAACCGTCATTTCTTCACAGAAACATGTGTAGAAAAGCTAAAAAGTATGATTTTTAAAGAAAACACAATTTCGGCAAAAAGCGGACTTAGCACCGTTTAGCTTTTCTTGCTTCAATGCTCAAAAAAATAATTATCATAATAAAAATGTCAATAAATAAAAATGTTAATAAATAAATAATATTGAATTGATTTGTTTTGATGATAATGATTAATAAAACACTGAATTCCGAGTTGACAAATTTTGATTCAAAAGTGGATCAAATCATTGCACAATGGGAAAACAATAAATTGTCAGTCTATGTAGAGAAATGTGAATGTATGTACTTGTAGTTTACATTGTTTCTGAGAAGTAAGTGCCGGGGTGATGTTCTGAAAACGCATACCACTGACATTTTTAAAACCTCGTACATCAATGTATTTTGATACGATGATTACGAATATGGCTCTGAAAGTACCCGCAAAACTAATTTTCATGGTAAAATCTTGAGACAACTATGTATAGAGGAATCTAGAAACACGCATTCTTGAGGGCATAGTGTTTGCTAAAAGGGCTATTATGGAAAAAGTTATAGGTGATGCCACTACACGCTTTGCAATAGACATCCTCTTTATTATGCCCTTTCTACTCCTTATGCCCCCCCCCCCCCACCGTGTGAGATAAGAAAAAGGAAAATGCAAGAGGACTGGGTAGAAACATCTAGCGGTTCTTCTTTGTTCTACACATTTAAAAATTTCTAAAAAAATCATAGAACAACATTTTTCTTTTTAAAAATGTATTGTGCATTTTCTTGTTAGGGCTCAGTCTGTAAAGTATGTCACGCTAATGTAAGAGAAAAAGAAATATCATTCCAGCGGAATGACAGAGATCCAAAGGTACAAAAAATGTGACGTCATTTATGGTCGAAGCCCAGTAAAAACAATCCGGCAAGGAAGGTCTCTGCCGGCACTGGCTATGTAGACTCAACTACAAATAAAGGTGGTTATAGCGAAAAATTATTATTGTAATAATCATATGTGAATCAAAGAATAAAAATGTAGGCCATGACAAATCATAAGAAGGATCTGCCCTGTGGAATCGTCCATAAATGACGTCATGTGCTTGGGGGATGGGAGGGATCAATTCTGCGGATTTTTCGGTATAGATACAATGTTGCATAGAATGAAGGTGGGGCAAAAATTAAAATTAATAGCGTGACCTATTTTATAGACGAAGTCTGTTATCCGAATTAGTCAAAACTAGTTTTATCTATTCAAAACCCGATTTTTCGGATCTCTTTTGTGAAAACCCGAAGGATTTTTGTTCTTCAATTTAATTTCGAGTTTGAAGGGGTGAGGTGCTAACTCTAGGAGGGGGGGGGGGACTCCCCGGGGGCGGGGTCCTGGAAATGAGAGAAAGTCAATCTGAAATGCTTGCCAGAGAAGTAAAAAAAAATTTGAAATCGGTTAATGTCTTCTGTTTGGTTGCCGAATTTGAAAATTCAAAAGCAACAAACTTCCTAGAATAATACCTCTGAGATCAGAAATTATTTTTTTTGAAAGTACAATTTTTAGTCATAAACAATAACAAACAATAAGAAAATCAAAGATAAAATTTATACAACTGCACCCGACATTAGTTTGTGCACCTCTCTCCCCTTTCCAGGCCCTCTCCCCCTAGTGTTTCACCCCACTAGTGGTGGCACTGCGTAGTAGTACTTTCTATTCCGTTTAACTTTATAGATATGTAAATAGGGTTTCGACTGTTATTAGGTCATTCCTGGTGACCTACGCATGTATGAAAAAATAATTACCAAAAATTGTTGATTTCTGCGTAAAAATGCAGATGCTGCCGAAATTCCAAAGCATTTCTACGGAAAAAGGCAGTAAGTACAATTATACTGGGGTCTGAAAATTATATATAGTGAGAATTATTATATATAATTTTCATTCGTTTTACACATTTTTTCTACAAAAGTATATATGATTTTTCTGTCTGGGTAGTTACTTCCGGTTTTTTTGCAGAAGCTGCCTTTTCCCGTAGAAATAACTTTAGAGACTTGCAGTTATTGCCTTTTAAGCTGATGATACAATAATGAATTTAAAGAATATGCATAATTTATCAGTGATATAAAAAACGTACTTTTTATTTATTTGTTTTATATATGTTACCGTTTGAACCCGAATTTAGTTAAAACTAGGTAAAACTCGAAATTACCACAATTTGTCCAAACTAGTTTTAACTAGTCAAAACGCAAAGTAACCAAGTCCTTTTGTAAAAACACGAAGATTTTTTTATTCCATCTCATTTCGTGTTTTCACTGAAAATATCAGTTAAAACAAGATTCACCCAATTGTAATATTCAATGTGGTTCGAGATGTGACCAATCACTCTTTTGTGACCAGTCACTGCAAACTCAGTATTTCGGGGTTTCACTGAGCAGTGTAGGTAAAACTAGTTCTTCCAAAAGCACAATTAGGCGAATCTAGTTTTAACTGACATTTTCAGTTAACACACGAAATCAGATGGAATTTGAAATTTCTCCGGGTTTTCACAGAAGCACTTGGTTACTCCGTGGTTTGACTAGTTAAAACTATTTTTGAAAAATAGTCCTGGGCGTCGCGCTCCTTCTGAGTTCATAAGCTAAATGCCCAAATTCAGCGCAATGGCTTGGTGTCTTACGTAGATGCATGCGTGTGCGTTCATTACTAGTTCATTACTAGTGACCCACAAGCAATTTTCCCCTATAAATGGAGTCTTTTCCTTGGAAAGTAACTAGCCTCTTATAAGGAGACCTGCAGTTCAAGGTGGATTCCGAACCATCAACGCCCCGATAGAAGTACATAGAAGAATATAATTGTTACCGATACAGTTATCGTACCCAGGCCTCCTGCTCGGAAGCCTGACGTGCTGTTGCCTGAGCATAAAACAAATCTAAAACATAAAAGTGTTAAAACCTATTTGACTGCTTATCAGGGCATAGCGAAAAAAAATTTTGTCAATTCAGGGAGGATCCAAAAGTTGTGTTTTAGTATCCGGATTTCCGGGAAAAAATTGCACATAACAAAAATATGTCTTATGTTCACGCATCCCTAATAAAGCTAAAGGTAACGAATAATAGCTAATTTTTTGTTTAAACATTAGGAAATCAATTTTTTAGTATTTAAAACTATAATTATTCTCCGAACACTATGCGATAAAAAAAATCCAGTATAACCTGAATTGCCATTAAATTTAAATAAATTACATAGAATCATAATTTTTGACTAAAAATTTAAGATTTCGTTTTGTATGTATTTTAGTTTAATATAATTAAAAAATATTTCTAAATCATTATACACTTACTATACTATACCATTAAGCCATTTCCCTTTCGGCGAGCCTCTAGGGGTAAGCGTGACACTACCCGATTCGGGTAGTGTTTCTAGGTGGATAGTTTCTTGTAGTAAATAACTACAAGAAATTATATTATACACTTAATGTGCAAAATATTACTGTTATAAATTATTTCTACTGCTTGCATATATGGGGCAATATGGTGTGAATCCTATTAAAACTGTAGTACAAAGCATTATTTTCTTAATTGAAAGAGTTAAAGATAGCCAAAATAGGAAGTGTAAATACTAATTTTTAGAACTTTTTTCATCCACTAAAATGGATTTCGTGCCACAATAACAGAGAATTCGCTATTATTCGTTATTTTGAGCTTCATTGTGGATGTGCGAACATAAGATAATTGTTTTATCTTCAACTGTTCGTAGGGGATCCGGGTATCAAACTAAAAATTTGGACCCTCTTCAAATAAAAAAAAAAATGTTTTTTCGCCTTGCCCTACTGCTGAAATTGAGGCACCGGAACTGAAGGACCTTCGTTGCTTGGGTTTGTGCGACCTTCGGCCCCCCTCCCCACCGTATCACTCACGGCTATATCTCCTTTTTACATTCGGCACCTCAATTGTTAGATTGACAAATATTTTATCTTGTAGTTGTCTCTGCTGATTTGGTTGTCACGCATGTGATTGGCCCGCGTAACAGCCATGGCTGGGTTCATCGAAATTCGGTGAACGTAGAAAAAATATTTTCCGTGAGCTCAGAGAAGCTGAAAAATTGCGGTTAGAACTTTTTCGGTGAGCCTAGACATTTCGTCAATTAATTAAGTGCCTTAGCTAAGTTTTTCAAGTGTGTCAAATATTATAATAAATTTAAATTAAAAATTTAGAATTTTAAAATTTTAAAGATTTTTCGGGTTTCAATCGTGTGCGAAACTATGAATGTTTTGCCGACGTTTCGTGAACATTGTCAAATATTGATTTACCTTCCTCTCTAAATTTGAATCAATGAAATTTGACTGTTTATCGCCATAGATCCTGACTTCTTTGATTCAGAGACCTATTTCTAGCTATTTTAATGAGTAAAGTTGCGTTGTGAAACAGTGGAAAGTTTTACTGATTCGATTCAGTGACCGATTTATCACTGAATCAGAGAATAAAAACATTTTTTATTAAATCAGAGCCATACAAATGTTTGAAAATTGCTTTATGATTGTCAATATATTTCAATATTGTAGATGTCAGTATTAAGAGTTAGCGATAATTTGTTTTGAAGTGAAATTAAGTAACGAAAGAATAATGAAACGAGAAAATAAGTGATGAATGTACTCATTCTTTTTATAACGAAATCAGGAAGCTTTCTTTCATATGCCGATTGTGATTTATAGTGTCCTGATTCCAGTGTCTTGAGCGTTTTTATCTTTCTGTTACAGAGCACACCGTGTAAACACCCGGTGATAGTACTTCAAGATGTTGCATTTAGCGATTTGCATGCACTGGTGGAATTTATCTACCACGGCGAAGTAAATGTTCATCAACGCTCTCTCAGTAGCTTTCTTAAAACTGCCGAAGTTCTCAGGGTGTCAGGACTTACGCAACAGGCTGATCAAAGTGACAGGGATGAGGTAAGGACGAATGTATGCATCAAATTTTTTCATAAATCACTCTTCATTATATTTAGAAATGATTACTTTTATAGTATATTCCCATATTCTTCACATCTCAGTTATTAGCTGTTATTATTCTCTTTTCTATCAGATACTTCTTATTTCCACAAAGAAGATTGGAATACAAATCTATTAATCGATACAAATCTATATTTTTTCCTCCTCAATAATTTGCAAAAAAAATTCAAGAAAAAAAAACAAGCTTATTGCTATTGCCTTAAAACATGTGGCCTGTAAAATTGACTGAAAGCTGTTTAAAACTCGTTTTCTTTAAAATAAATACTCTCATCTTCAGGTAGATTTTCTAGGTCGTCAAAAGTGCAAGGCTTTCTTTTTTACAGATGAATATCTTGTTGGTGCATCAAAGCAGTTTAAAATTACTTTCATACTCCATTATTAAACAGAACGACCTCGAGGAAATAATATAAATTTAAACTCCTTTTAAAACTATGCAATTTCACTTATGGAAACATAAACTGTGTTTTAATTCTTTATTGTTTGATGACGTTATGTTGACTTACGAAATACGTGCTTCTTCATTCAATAGTCAGCAAAACATTCAAATATTTCTTACACAACTCACTTACCCTAATTACAAACAAGACAGGTTGATTCATTATTATTTTAGAACATTATTTTCCTCGAAATTCCATGTCATCCAGTAAAACTTTTATTACATTTTATAAACATTTTAAAGAACTGAAATAGTTTTGCATTATTCTGATCGAACATTTTTAACGTGACGATGAAACCTTCAGAGAGTGTTATCGCTTTTAATGAATCATCTTAACTTTCATTAAATAATTATTTCCCTAAATGCAATGGTAATGCATATTTGATAAGTTATTTATCATTTCTTTCAAACACTTTTAAAAACAAGACTAGAGCATTTTTCAGTTTTATTTTTCGCAAAATGAGTATAATAATGACGTAAGTCCTGATGTTTTCTTATTGAAATCAAACTATTAGCTTTTGAATAGTTTTTCATATAATTGATAGGAACATTCTTGTTAATAGGTATTTTTGGAAGTGAATATTTATGAAAATCGATAAATTATCAAGCTTGAATGCTATTGGCTTTACTGAATTGTTTTGTCTTATCTCTACTTTGTCGTCTAATAATTCCCTCCATGATTGGCATAGGTCATGCAAATAAAGATAATCCATTTGGAAAATATTTTTACCTTGAAACCAAAAAGACGTATTACATGAAAAAATTAGATTAGTTTAAGTATTCATTTTACCTGTTATAGCCTCAATTCTTATAATATTAAATCCTCCATATTCAATTCGAAGCATTATCAAAAAATCGTAGACGATAAAAGCAATTGTTCGTATTATAGTTTGATATTTGCTTAATAATGTTCATTTCTATTAACGTTCAGAAAATGTTAAAATGTGATAAATGCTGATGTTAAATAAATATGTCAAGTGGCCGGTCTCAGGAACCTGGTATCCTAAAACAGGCTTTTTCAAAACTGTACTTTATTTTATAGTATTGATAGATTGTATTTGAAGCACATTGTATGGGCAGAAGCGCAGAAGGAATATATTTTTAAGAACTTCGTGTTGCTGATCTAAAAGTATAAAATAAGTAAGGCGAGGTTGAGGGACGCTGCCTCTTATCGGTAGAAAATTTGAGTTCCTTGTGTAAAGATCTAAAGGAATTTTTACTCTTTGTTGTTAATTTAATTGCATTGACGGATATAATGTGTTAATATAAAAATATTAATGGGGGCCCGTCTTACCGAAATTTCTCCTATCATTGCATTCATAAGCTCAATTGGGACACCAGTTTTCAGTCAGTTAAAACTCCTCTAATCATTTGCTTCATTTGAATCATTTATGTGTTTGGATCAAGTAATATTTTGTCGGTTGTTCTACTTTATTTGCATTATTTATTTATAAATGCAAAAAGGGGATGAATATTTTTTACTGTTTAATTCGAATTTTCGACGCTTTAATTTAATTCTTATTTTAAATTCATGACACTAGTTATATGCCATGCTTATTAAATAATATTTATTCCACAGTTGTTACATAAATATTAATCTGAAACTTTTAGGCAGAATTAATTTTAAGATTAGTACCAAAGTTCGTGAATTATTATAAAAAGGACTGAGAACCTAAAAATAAGTGGCAATACATATTCGTCTTTAGTATATTTTCCAAATCATGATATATTTGTTTTATTTTTTTTTCTGCCTTTGCTCCAATTCAGGCTCTAGCAACGCTTGGGGAAAAAACGCTTGAGATTTCTTAAAACTATGATCATAAAAATACTATGGATTATTTGTGGTAATTCTTTTTATTGTTAGATTTAACGCAAATGTAAAAAACCTTTAAAAGTTTTAATTATAAGCGTGGGTATTGTTGAGATAACTATAGTCATTACTACTATTATCTTAAGATTTAAACTACTGTTAAAATCGGCTTAACAAATTCTTTAGGATTGACATAAATCTTTCCATCTAATCCACATGGCAAAATTCCAGTTTCAACTTGAAATCAAAAATATAAAAAGACAGTTTAACTTTCTCTTGCTTACAATTGGTAGATCCTTTTTTCAAGAGAATAATCTCTAAAATGTATATGTTTCTAGAATCTACAGATGATTTCTAAAAAGCTTGAAACTTTCAGACCTGTTCTGAAAAAATTGTCTTTTTGTTTGGTGTATTCAGCTCTCGCATGTTCGTGCGCTGGCTGCCGGTGGCAACCACATACCTTTGCCTGACAAGCCGAATTATGAGGGTTTCCCTCGAGGAGGTTCACCACCAACTCCTGTAACCCCGACACCTACGACAGTACAACAGTTGCTGCGCAGGGCGCAGATTCGCAGGAACGAAAGGCATACCCCCGACCCACACGACGAGAGTATAAAAAGACCCAGGGTAATATCCCCACCCCTCAACAACAATGATGCAACGCCGACGGATTTTTCGATGGTCAAAAATCACCTGTCGAATAAAATTGAGGGAAATGGCGTTCACGAGGATAACAGTCCAATAGAAGATTCGATAAAGTGCGAACCTCTGGAATTGACTGGAGGCAACGGTGGCACAGGTCCCCATAATGAGGATTCTTCGGATTCTGGTGCGGCCGCATCGGATCGACCACCTGCATCGGCGAGTAGTAACGAGCATGAACCTGAACCCGAACATCCACCTACGCCAAATTATATGCCAGAAAGTAAACTTTTTACTTCGACGCCAGGAAGCTTCAATTTTAGTATGGCGGCGCTCACCACAGACCATTCACCATTGTCAGGTGAGTTCCGACTGAGAACCTTTCATTCGGCCTGTACGCATAGAACAATTTGGTAGATTTTTAGTTTTTCGTTTTCATTTGTGTGTGTGTGTTTTTTTTTAACTTGCGTAAGCCTCATAAACTAATTTCTGCTTCCCACCTTTTCCCGATCTTATTTTTTGAAAAGTTTGAAATTTTTTCTTCAGGGCCTACTTTTCCAAAACGAGCTAACTCGAATCGATATTTGAATCCTTCTCAATCCGTTTCAGCCACGCCAAGTTGAATCGAAATCCATTTCAATCTTTCTCAATCGGTGTTTTCCCAAACAAATAAAGCCGAATGAATCTGAACTAGGATTTATCATTTTCATTCCGAATATACAATCCAAATGAATCTAAGCTCGAATTCTCTTTCGAATTGATTCGGATTTATTTGGACTGATATGAATTGATTTGTATTGGACGTTTAGATTGAAAAGGATTGAAATATGAGTTTGAATTGAACTTGGTGTTGATGTTGGCGTTGAGAAGGCTTGGAAACTTCTTTTGGATTAGTTCGAAATCAGTTCCTATCCGAAACCTTTATATGCGTATTTATTATCTGTTACAATTGCAAATCACCATCTCTTTTGAGTCAGTTGACATTTTTACTAATTTCAAACAGCGATTGGAAATTTGTTCAATTTAACTAACAATAAGTTAGTTTCAACTAAACGGTGAAGCAGTCAGCCTGTCATTGGATTATCAATTAGTAACATTTGAGTAATTGTTAGTCAAATTTAACTAATTCAGATATCGAGAATGCAACAAGTAATTTTGAAAATAGTCAAGTTCGAAAACATCAAAATCTTATGAAATTATGTTTTGAATTAAGAATAGATAGAATTCGTATCTTTAAAAATTTATATTTAAAACAATTTATATTAAGAGAAACGCTTTGAATGACGGAAATTGTATTTATATCTACTTAATTCAAACGAAAGCGATATAATATTTTGGAAATATTTAAATGAAAAGAACTTTAGCTCCATAATTGGAAATAAACCAAACAAATACTATTTGAAATTTGAAAATATAATAAAAATATAAAATGCTACATAAAATTACGAATAGAAGTATATGCCCTTCTTTCTTCATCAAGAAATCCCCTATTTTCATACAAATTTCCACTATTCTTATTCTTTTCCCGAATTAGGATTTGTGAGTCCTGCTTACGTGTTGTTTTTGCATTCTTGCACCGTGAAGGGATGTAATATGCAAAAGAAAAAAGGAAGGTTGTTTTTTTTCCTAGATGTGTCATTTGTATTTTAGTTTGCTTTGAAGACTGCGAATTTTTTCTAGATGAATGTTTTTTACTGTGACATTTTATAACATATGTAATATCTTCTTTTTTCTCTATTCTTTTATTTCTTTACAAATTTGTGATACCTAGATTCAGCTGCAGATTATATTTTGAATGTCTATTCATATTTTAATTCATACTTTTCTAAACCATCTAAATAAATATTGCAAATTACATTCATTAAGCATGTATGTCCGCTTTATTCACAATTTTTTTGTGTATGCGTTTTTCCAAAAAGTCTTTATTTTTCATACAGAATTGCGAAATTGCGTACAGGCCTTCTAGAGCCTTCTGATAAGAAAACTTTATTTCTACTTGTGACAATAGTGAAATTTCCAGGTTTGGGTCACGGGTTACAAACACCGGACTTGGCAGGCACTTCGCAAGGTAAGAAAACTTCCATTCACACAATATAATTCCCTGAAATCACAAGAATCTCAGAATCAGCGAATTTTTGTCTCTTTAGTTATAATAGTACATCCGCGTCAAAAATCTGATTCTCAATTCTTCCTGATTTCGGTGGCTACTATCCGCTACTTTTTTTTTTATTTTTCGATCGGTAACCGAAATATTCTAGACGAATTGAACTACTCTGCAATGTTGCGGTCCGATGAGAAAACACCACTATGACTTGTGCAGTTATATCAAACTAACAAAATCACAAATGATCAAAATTCAAAGTTTTATTGGTTGCGGTGAAAAATCATACTCTTTCTCTCTGCTTGGAAGATTAAATTTCTTCTAATTGGCATGCATTACAAAATCATCAAAATCATCATTCTGTACTTTAAGATTAGATATCATTACGAATCGCTCGCATTTCATAAAATCATTCGTGGAAATCTAAGGCTCGGAGGCAAATGGATGTTTCCAAAATTCACAACCCATTTTTTCCAAGAAAAAAAAATATATATATCAAACTAGAATCAGATATTATTATTCATTTTAGAAAACAAGGATAAATATAAAATCCTTGCCCACGAGACCATAGACCCACTGTAATTGGCGAAGAACAAGAAAGAGAGAAAAGCCAGTTTGAAATCACTGTACAAAATAAGTCCACTGCAGACGTTATCTTATAATAGAATAATTTTTAATAATAGTAGAAAAAGTAGTAGGTAATAAAATTCAGAGGTCAGACACTGCAGTGGCTAGCAGTAAGCTATAGTCCATGATTTTCTTTATTAACGTTTTTTTTTTATTTTACATTTTATTTCCTATTGAGTCTCTCGTCGCGAAGTTGGCGATGAAAGTTACTCACAAAATACAATGCATTGATTAATGACTTTTTTGTGACTTTATATTATTATTAACCTTTGCCGTGCTCGTACTGTCCAATTTGTCGCATAAATTTTTGTTAGTGTTGTCGTCGTCCCGTCAATTCGTCGGCCTTGCAACAAAAGTCCCGCCGACATTGCTCATACGTGCGTTTTATATTACAGTACATTTATACGAATTACCTTACTTGGGTTCATTATAGTAAACAATAAAAACTTAGGAATTTATGATTTATAATTATGACTTACTTATAAAAGTAGTTAATTGAGAAAACTTATTATGATATCGTGAAACGTATTTGTTTCGCGTGTAAAAGAGGATGTGATAGAGTCTCTACTTATCACCTTTACTGTTTTATTGTTATTCGATCCGTATAACAATAATATTGCATTATCGTGGATTAAAAAGACACCGTTCATGGCAACCTGAACATGATCTTTCCTTCAAATCCAAGAGTGTCACACTTCGCGATAAGACACTTCTAAGTTTCTGGTTTTTTTTTCTTATTTGAACATGTGATCTTTATTTATTTTACCTCTAATCCTTACCTTCAATCTGGAGTCTTTTTTAAAATTGATTGAGATTGATACACTTTTATGGTCCAGGTGTCTTTTTTGGAAAGTTTCATTTATTCTGCCATCTGCTTATCAGTTTTACATATCACTGTAAAAAGTAAAAAGCTTTGAACGTGAAACACAACCACGGTTTGTCGAGTTTATTTGAATGCATAATATTCTTAAGATAGACCTGTCTGGAGCTTTTAAAATGTTGCACAGATAAGAGTCTTTATCTCAATTTCAAGTTAATGGAATCAGTTCTAAATTTCAAAAAAAACTTAAGTAAAATCGTCCGTCAAGATTTCTTTTTAATAGATTTTCGCTTGGTCAGATGGAACTTTCTTAATAACAAATTAAAGCTAAATTTTTATTTTGCTGAAACAAAAAGTGTTTTAAGACTCGGGGTATCAACTGGATAACCTTCTGTTTGTGGTATTAGTGGATTTTATTAATAAAACTCAAATCGAGGATTTCGTTTCGCAGCTTTTCTATTAAAAAATACAATTTATGCCAAGCAATTTATTTGATCAAACATCAAATGCTTCAGTTTGCGAAGGTAGATCCTGAAGACACATATAAGAAAGATAAAGTTACTGTAAAATTGTGTTTGTTTAGAATTAAACTGAAAAAGAACTAATGATTCGCAAAGTCATCTTCAGAAGCAATTCGGCGATAAGTTTTATTTAAACTTTGGCTAATCTCTTACATAATTATCTGGCTATAATATATATCACGGATAATTGTTAAATTCTGAGGAATTGGGTTGTGCGATAACTTTTAATTAAATAAAGTTTTATATTTGTTTTATTAATTGATTAAATATTTATAGCATACTAAATCTAGAGATTTGAGGTGTAATTGTATCTAGTTGTCTACTTCTAAGTATTGAATTATGATAAGAAATTATTTTAAAACATTTGGGGAATAAGGAGTTTGTAAATGCTTCAGCAAAAAATAATTCCTTGAAGAAGAGTTCCATCTTGATAAGAAGGCCTTGAAGAAAAATCGCTTCTTTGTCTGGAAATCGAGACGTTGTGTAAATTCAGGTGCGGTCTTTCGATTAATATTTGAACGCCTGGTTTATGCTAGGTTAGTACTGAAAAATTTATCGCAGGGGCCTTTTGATAAGACAGCAGATGTTATCCGTGAATTTCAAGGTCTTTCTATCTCCTCGTTTCGGACGTGGCCAGCTAAACATTGGCCTAACTAAAAATACAATGACCTTGGTACGCCACTTACGTTCCTGCATCGCACTGCTTATTAGGCATATTAAATCGTGTGTCGCCCGGCGAAACTCGCTCGCATATCGTTCGTTTTGCCCTTTGACCTACGCCGAGGATCGAAGTTACGAAAACGCCTTTAAACTTTTTCTCCTATTCGCATCGCATATCTAATCACCTACTTCATACTTTCATCAAATCCTCTAGATAAAATTTATTCGACATAAAGTGTAATATTTAGAAATTATTTCTTCAGACTTGAAACTGCACACTTTTTTCCATTTTTCTCTACTTTTTTTGCCAGGTATTCTGTGAAAAATACCGATTTTTTTAGTAATCTTTTTCGGCTCACAATTACATATTAGAAAATATAAATTTTATCAAATTCCATGCATTGTAAATAATTTGAAATATTTTTCGCATAATTATGTAACTTTTATTGACTCAAACCGTTATTCAATGGGACAATAATTATTCATTTTGGTTCAATAGTGATGTTGTGAATTCTGTTGTTATACCATTTGAACCAATAAAAAGATTTGCCTTCGAACAACAGTTATTGATTTAAAAGCAATTTTTCTCATTGTAACTTTAAAAGCTCAAATGTAGATTTTTCAATCGTTCGGTCATGAAACCGTTGTACATTACTCAAAATTAAATGCACATTTTTGGCCAATTCTTTGAAGAAAACCTTGAGATACTTTTTTAATGTTAAATAACAGTTCTCAATCTTGTTCTTAGATTCTTAATTTCGCTTTTATATAGTTTGGATCGATATTTATGGCCAGTTCTAGAAATCATTGAAATGCAATGTTCCGGATAATTTGGCAAGGAAAATTTATGAGATGAATTTGGCAAGTGAGGAGTCCATTCATATTTTAAGTATTAATTTCATCAAAGTTTTTGGCACCACTTCGAATGTCAATTATACCACACTCTGTCCCTCAGGTCTCTCAAGACTAAAAGGAATTTGAAAGTATTTTATTTATAATAATACTTCAAGGAGAAATTGTTTATTTTCTTTGTGAAAGTACAAAGTATTTTTCTATTTCTAATATTAAATGGCCCCCTTTTACCCAATCTAGTTTCGCTACTGACTCAAGTTTCATTTCGCAAAACCAGTTCTTTCCTATCGCCGAAACTGATAAAGCTTGAGCACACACACAAAAAGTTGCAATATTTGCCTTCTTCAGCATATAAAACTTGCCATCAGCTCGAAAATTATCGTTCGGAACTATCAACCTTATGGCTTATGAGATAGTCAATTTCTTATCAGAGAGATCAGGTCGATCCTCTGATCAGAATCCGCACACAAACACATTTTTTCACACATCTTGAAAGTACGATTATTTCTCAAATACGTCAAAGAAAGACTTTATTCCCAATACACTCTTCTTCTTATCAGACAGGAATACATACACGACCGACTCTTCTCCTCTTGGGTCTTTCGTTCCTCAATAAATATTGTATTCTCTCTTTTTATCATCTTGAATGCATAATGTCGTTACGCAAAAAACAATAATGGCTGATATACATGGAATGAGATTAAAATAAAAGAATGAAGGAACAGACGAAGATGGAAAGTCCATTTGTCATCTTCTCTAGTGTAATTGCATTCTAGGAAACTTACTTTTTTCTTCTTCTCTTGCCCCAGAAAACACTGATATTGTTAATTAGTATTAACCACAATCATTTATTTGTTTCTCTCCGCTGAGAAGATTAATACAAACATTCATTTCCTGATTAGTAATTCGATCGTTATAGTTTCATTTTAATTATTATACATTGTTGTTCAAGATTCTTTGACTTGTTATGGTTCAGATTGTCTCTGGAATCTTTAAGTTTTATTGTTTTCAAAAAATCAATCGTTAATTTTTGAACCACTTTGCTTGTAGATAAAAGTCACAAATTTAATCCAAATTGAAGACGTAGATAAAGATGCTAATTAGCATTTGCATAAAAAGAAGAGAGTGACATGTTGAATATAGGTGAGAAATTTATAAGAGGCCTCGAAACCTGAAAATTACGCTATTAGTTAGACGATTTCTTACTTTTTTCATGAAAGTTATAAATCCTTTAGACTTTATGTTCCCCTTTGTTTG
Source organism: Andricus quercusramuli (assembly GCA_932178445.1). Classification (NCBI taxonomy): domain Eukaryota; kingdom Metazoa; phylum Arthropoda; class Insecta; order Hymenoptera; family Cynipidae; genus Andricus; species Andricus quercusramuli. The sequence goes on from CAKNXH010001020.1 coordinate 355,720, forward strand.
AAGAATGACTTAACTTTTAAAGATCCTTCAAATTTGAAATTCGCTCTGAAGCTGACATCTTCCGTTCTTCCATTCTCACACTTTAGAAAAAAACATTCAATTAAATTAATATAAAAATTGGAAAGGAATATTCAGGAACTCTGGAACAATAAAATTTGGTGTAAAATTTCGCGGGGAGAAGAAACAGAAGATAATGTCTGGGTGTTAGGAGACTATAGGGAAAACTGGCAGAAAGAAAGTCTTTCTTCGTAGTATATTCTTAGCTCTGTTTTGTTGATGAAAAACGAAGAGGGGGTGGAATTGATGTCAAAAAAAAGTTGCGCTAGTAGACTGATCTCTTTTTTTTGTGTCTTCGGTCTTCTCTCGTCTCGCGCTTCATGTTTTTTATTTTTTTCCCCCATGAAACACCACTCGCAAAGAATATAACCTGTTGTAAAATCCAACCGCGTAAAAATAGCGGTAGAGAACTGAGCGAACTACTTTTCTGCGCTATATCAGAGGCCGCATTGCAGCCTCCCTGATGCAACGGCTCGGGGCAAATATTTATTCCGCGACGTATCCTCCGAACTCTGGACACTACCACAATTATAAGATGCAGCCTTTCAAATATTTTATATACGGTGCATCCGCTAACTTGATTTTTAATGTGGAAGATTTTTGTAGTCTGATGCTTTATTGTTTAAAATCACTTTCGATCACTTGCAGTCAGAAATAATTAATTTATATTTTTAAGTTCCTCAATTCAGAAGAATTGAAAGTTTTAACTGTTCAGAATTTTAGCCTGTTGAATTTATAATTGTGCTCATACTCCAAAAGGGCTTAGAAAAGAGGGCGAAACAAACCAATTTTGTGAAATTATTCTCCTACTTTCGGCTCCACTTTCTATTCAACTTTCGGCGCAGATGCTGATTTCTTTTTCCTTCTTTTCATCGGTTCTAATTCACTTGATTGAAAGTTCTAATTTCAGGGAACCTTATTATGAATAATGGTTTCAAAAGGAAGTTCTTTTTCTATCATTTCCAATCAAGGATCTTCTATTTAATTTTTCAAATCCTAATCATGGATTCAAGTAATATGATATCCAGTATCCATAGTGTTATTGGAATTCCTAAAAAATTAAAGATATAAAATATCTGATTTTGTTTATCGGTTCTTGTCGCTTGACAATCGACTGCCAAAATTAGAAAGGAATCCTCAAAGGAATCTTTGCAAAATATTGCACGTTGCCCAATGCATATTTGATTTTTATCAACACTTTTATCCGATAAATTTTTTATCTGATGCATTCGACACAAAGAACTCAACAAGGTATGTTTCTAATATTGATAACATTCGATAAGGAGAGGAGATATAGTTTCAAAATTTCGAGAACTTGTTGCCATCTGTCTGGGAATTGATAGAGCTTCAAGGTGACGTAATTTGAATTCAGCGGATTTTATCGATGCTTTATAGCTTGGAAATTAATCTTGAATTCGTGGTGTCGTGTGTTGCGACGAATAGAAATTGAGCTTCTTGAAAGTTTTTTATTCCATTCGTCTTTTGTATTCACAGCTGGTCGTTTGTTTGTCCTAGTATCTTGCTACAGTATCCAAAGTTGGCAAATTTAATCGTTATTTGTATTTCATTACTATTATTTTAATTTCAATTTCACTTCAAAGAGTTGGATTTTGCATCTTAGAGCCGGTTTTTATCTATAGTATGAGTATCGTTAATTCCCACGTCTAGCCACTTGTTTTCGTATGTGCGCTATTATCGATGATGAACTTGAAGTGACCTCGAAAACTGCGCAATAGTCCGTCTCGCAAATAAAAGAATTGAATGATTTAATATTTCATGCTACCTAAATCACCTAAACACATTTGAATATAAATAGAGGAAGTATCATGAATAAATTCTCGAAATATTTATAAAGTAAATTATATTTCAATAATCCAGAACCTAAGACAATTGATCCAGTTTCGGGTTTCTGCCACTAGTTGGCAGCAATCTGCAGTCGGTTATTCAAAAGTCTTATCAATTGAGCCCAATTTAATCATTAATTGGATTATTTAATACTATTTAAAGCGCCGTTGAATATTTTATTTTTAAACATCTGAAAATAATCTATAATCTAAAGAATTCCTAATCTTCGGTAGATAAAGTAGAAATCAGAACTCGGCATGTTATCACTTAAAGGGAACTTGTTACCTTAACATTACTTTTATTAAGTATGTAAATGGGAATTTCAATAAAGGAGAGTCCAGTACTGTCATAAACTCGTTGAGTCAGAAACTTTTTTAAAAATAAAATCATGAATCTCTCTGCATGACCAACTTATTTTTATTATTTTCATCGCAATTCTAATATTATGCAAATTTCAAGTTCTCATATTTGCTCGAGGCAGTTTTTTATATTTATATGGAGAGAGAAAGTCCCTCTTTTTCAGGGATCTCAATCTAATACCCATCTTAGAAGAGGAGCTTTATTAACATCCGTGAGAAAATTTGAGGGGTGGGGTTGAAGATCCTAAAAGTTCTTGAGTTCTATCACCTATACTATAGGAAAGTTAGGCACATTGGGTATCTAAGAGTTGGGTAACCAATTCGGAAGCCACTCATATTTTTCTCCCCGTTCGCGAGTTGGCCTATCGATCGCCACGAGGCTCCAAGCTCAGAGCAGAGTCAACATCAGTCATAATACAGCCCTACGGGCGAGCGGGGTTATTAAGAATAATACGCATCCTAGCTATCCCCCCCTCTTATAGAACACCATCGAGGGTTTAGAACGGGGTGCGTTGCCAGGGTAACCAACCGGGTAAAATCTCGCAAAGAACCAGTGCCATCGCTCCTATAAAGCCTCAAGCCTGCATATTGACATCCTATCCCTATGAGTGGTATAGGCTTTTTACGTACATCCTTGTCCTGCCATCGCTTTCAGTTTCCTTACCATCCCGACCTTCCCACAATCTTTCCCCTGTCGCCCCCTGTGGTCAACGATTACTTTCACATCCAAGGGGTGTACCGTGGCCAGTTACACTCGTAATTACTCCTATGTAATTGTCTTTTAATCATACCGAACTTGCAATAAGATTTTCTTAGTGGATATCAAGGTTGTGGAATAAAAAAATTCTTAATATTCTTGAGCTAAGTGGGCTAAATTACCGAAAGGGATTTAAATTTACTCTTGTTAGACTGGAATTATCAGTTATGAAATATACCTATTCCTATTAGATTTCGGTATTGGAAGCATAATGTAATTATATCCTTAAAAATAGAATTTTCAATTTGGAAACAACAAAAAAATGCTTTCGAGATACGTCAGTATTGAGTTGAGGTGTGGAAAGTTTGTTTCAAAAATATTATTATCTTTAGAGAAATGAAGAGAGGTTTTTTTCGCATGAAGTGCAAGTTTTTCTAACTTAGGACGCTGATAAAAAATTCAATTTTCAATTTAAGAAAAAAAATTATTCCTATCTATAGAGTTGCTTCATCGCTAGAGTTTATTATTCAATTCAATAGATGTTTATTCACTGTAGATTTTTTCCTAAATTATAATTTTGTTCATCCCTTTCTTTTTACTCATGATTCTTTATATCAAAATGATTGTAAGAAACAAAATCACAAGTCTGGAGAATAAAAGTTTGAATGGGTTAGTAACTCTTTGGGCTCTCTCCTCAAACGTTAAAAAGATATAGCAAACATTTTGTTTACTGTCGTTAGAAATCTGCATTTTTTAAATTGAAAGTTGAAGATTATATGAATCTTATTTTTGTATATAGCTTCTTGAAACCTCATTTTCTGATTTTTCACGTTAGGATCAGAAAGTATTTGTTTTTTTTTTTGTTCTTTTCATATTGAGGCTTGGGAAGTAATGTTGTGGGTTGTATAGATTAAATAGTTATAAATGAATGCTTAGGGAATTCAGATGTTAATTTTGCATTAGAGATTTAAATTATAAAAGCAACATCTCCTTTATTGATTCATTTCCAAAAAAAACTTCATACAATTATCAGACAATTCTTTCCATTTACTAAAGATTCAAATCACCCCCTGGGAGCATAGCTAGCTTAAAAATATTGGGGTCAAGAATTAGAATAACTCTGAAAAGGGGTCGAAATTAAAGTCTTTTAAACCGGTCATAGATCTCGTGAATTCTCCATAATCGAGGGGTGATACAACAATTTCGGGGGTTCAGAATTTAGTTGCTTTTTGATCAGAAACTTGAGGGGAAGTGCTAACATAAGAAATTTAGGAAGATAAAGATCGGCGACGTGATTGTATATGTAATTTGATATCTCGTGATCGAGCGTGAAAGACTGAATGTGAAGCAATGAAGCATGTTCTAGGCTTATACTAACTGCGGATAAAATCGCACTTGAATTGTGCGTCAGCGTATTATTGCGAGCATGGTTGGACTCAGCCCCCTCCTCTTTGGTTGCAGACCAGGAGGTCGCCGAGGAGGACGGGGGTTGGCAGTCCGCCACAACCACCACCTGTGAGAACCAGCAAGAAGGTCAGCAAACGAGTTCAAACCAAAGTACACCTGCTAGTCAACCCAGTGCCGAGGTGGAGGGTCAACATCAGCAAGATCACCACCATCAGGAGCTACCAATAATAGACCTCTTAGACGACATAAACGATCATATGCAGATTGTCCTCAAATCTGAACCGATGTCACCGAAAATGGAGTATGTTGAGGATTTGGAGTCCTGTTTATTGGATAATGATTTGGAGAGGTTGCGACGAAGCCAGGAGGCAAATCAGGACTCAGCGCAGTTTTCTGACTTTCGATTTCAAAGAGACAACACTCATTCAACTGAGAGACTCCGAGACTTTAGTCGAAGATCAATCGAACAACAGGAGTCAATGATTTCAACTCGACCTGCAAGTGGAACCTACTGCAGCTTTTGCCAGAAGCATTTTTCGAGGGCCTGGTCATTACAGAGACATCTGGCTGATACGCATTTTTATGTACCTCAAGCATTGTCCTGTGATCAGTGTGGCAGAAGCTACAAGTCTAGGAATAGCCTGGTTAGCCATAAGAGCCAGTATCATGCCAAGAAGGAACGGAAGGACCTGGAAGGACAGATGGAAATCACTTATTGATATGAGATGGGCAAAATGAGGAGCAGTTTTTATAAATCCGGATTAGAGTTCTAGAGGTTAAAGACAATTTTAATTGGAGAATATTCAGAGAAATTGATAAAATAGGAAGATTTCTGAATTATTTTGATCGACTATATCGTTGAGAATATAGAGGGAATTTCAGGGAAGATTTATGAGATGAAATAAATCATTCAAATTTATTTTAGTTTGGTAGTTGAACAGATTACGGGAGTTAAAGTATAGTGGGAACTTGGAATCAAACTAAATTCCTAATTAATTCAATTGAATGAATTCTTCACGAATTAATTTTAGGATTCAGAATGAATTCGCGTGAATTTAAATCAATACAACTAATGTCGAGTTAATATACGTGCACTCAACTGATCTTAATGCAACTGAACTCAAAGTAAATTCAACTATATTAAAGTAAATTTCATGTGAATTTAAGGGCAATTGGACGTAATTTAGGAATGTTTCTTACATACAGTCAGCTTAGCTTCAAGATGGAATCATTCTTGAAATGATTTATAAAATTTTAAAAACTATCAATACTGATTGTTATGTGTTATAACAGTTCGGTCAAATCTGGTATGCAAATGAAATTAAAGTCTACTAAATTTATTTTTATTAACTAAATTCGCACTGAATTCAGCCAAATTAAAACAAATGACAATCAAGAATGTAGGTAAATTTAGCTAAAATAAAAAAAAGTGTAACTACAATACAAGTTATTGGATATTCCACGTAATTCAATTTACCCAAAAATTAAACTCCATTTACGTAAATTCTAGTAAATTCTCATTACGTTTAAACTGAATGGAAGTGAATTTCAAGTCAATTCAACTCGATTTGATTGTATTTAAGTGGTACTCAAATGAATTCACTCTAATATAGATTTCAAATCATTTCCATAGATTAAATTTGCAGAGAAAGAGATCATTCGTATTTGTTTCAAAGTGAGAAAACTCAAATTTTTCATAAAATATAATAGAAGTCGTTCTTAAAGAATATTCTCTATTTAGAACTCTAATCTGGATATATAGTATGCTGCTAAATTTGTTAATTGTATTAATGAGCATTCATTGTGCATGGGAAACAATGGGTAGGATTCAAAAATTTGCTTTAAATTAACATTCAAATTTCGGTTTTTCTACTATGGTCGGATAATTATATTTTCATCATTGTTTTACCTGAAAAAGGGGCTATTCGTGTGGAAATGGAAGTGATAAAATACCGATATCAGAACATCTTTGTATAGAATGTCTGTCATTCAGTGTGATTAACTATCAGCTACATTGCGCAAATGAGATGTAACTCACATAACAAATGGGTATTCATTGTTTGAATGGTCGTTGGATTAACGAAAAAGCAAAATCGAGTATCGTTTTCCGCAGTCATTTAAAATGGGATTCCAAACCGTTAAGCACGTTGAGCACAATGGGGCGCAGTTTTAAATATCGAGAGCGCACAACGAGAGGCATTCAGTCGAAAATTATTTACAACCATTTGGACATTTAATTTCACCCATTCGCTATTCAAGGATCAGTACTGAAATATAATACTTTTACTAAAGTTCTTGAGCGCGTATCAAGCTTAATTGTTTAAATTCTCAGTTTTCTTTGTTTTACCATAAAACTTAACCAAAAGTAGTAGCAGGTAATGTTTCATCTCGATTGTAACTCCTTTTCTCTCATGCACAATTTATGATTGTATACCTGACTGTGTTTTTTACGCTTTACCAAAAAAGTGAGATTAATTATGTAACAGATCTGCTCGGTTCATAGAGGCAGTTAGTGAGGTAACTTAATTTATTGAAAATCATTTTTACGTTATGAATTAACCAAGAGCCTCAGTTTTCATACATTAGAAACACTATCCTATTTTTATATTGCTCTCTCGGTTCGCTGAACTATTTTGATTAAAATTTCAACTTTCATTGGCGTAACCCCTAGTCATCTGCAAAATGCAATTTTTCCTTTGAACTTAAACTTGTATGCTGTTGTATTATCGTTAGATAACAAATAAACTGTAAAGTTGAGAAAATGCATTCTTTCATTTCTATCAGATGGGATAGGGATTTTCTAATCATTTAAGTATCTGCTGATCGCAGAACCTCCGCCTTGTTCATCGCATCAGTCCATTGAAACACATCACACCTGTAAATATTTATATATCTACATAAACGTACAAGTCTGCACTACTATCTTCTGCTGTAAATAATATGCATCAACATGGATCCATCTGGTGCCTTTGACCTGAAAACTAACGTCATCGCTCTCAAACGATCGCTGGAATCTTGGATTGCTTGTACTCCTATGTATGAACTAAGCCCGTTAATTAATACGTTGCGTTGTAAAGATGGCCTGCTTCTCACCCTCTAAAATCTTATTTAAAGGTTTCTTTCTCTCTTTATCCATTATGTTTGTTTGAATCATTGTCTACACGGCCTCTATACTATAATAACTAAATTTACTTCCATCACTATTTGCACCAGAAACTTTAATCTAAATTGATAAAGAGGGAAATTCTTCTTAAAGAAATTTTTGGTGAGGGAAAGAGTGGAACATCTGCGTGGATGAAAAGAAGCGAGGTATATGGTTTAACCAAGCGAAATTAAAAAAAAAATCGAAAGCACAAATTCGGGCACGGCTTGTCGGGTGACGGTGGCAAAGTGACTAAGGCACACGGTTTAAAGGTGTTATTGAATGAGATGGGATTAAGATGGGATGGAAATGATTATTAAGAGGAGATAATAAGATGAACTAATATGATGAGATAGTATGAAAATTCTGAAAAATTGTGAAAAAGCGTCAATTTGAAGTCGCTTAAAGATTCAAGACGTGAACAAAAACAAAAGTAACCCTGTGTCTGGTTCTGCCGCCAGGTCTGTTGGCCGGCAGCAGCACGACCGATGAGTTTCGATGCGAGCCTTGCAACAAAAACCTGACTTCCTTAACGCGGTTGAAGCGGCATATTCAGAACGTGCACACCAGGCCCAGCAAGGAACCGATCTGTAACATCTGCAAGAGGGTTTACTCCAGCCTCAACAGCCTCCGGAACCATAAGAGCATCTATCATCGACAACACAGCAAGAACGAGCAACAACGAAGGGAAGAAGAAGAGCTGAGACAACAACAAAGGGACCAGTCGGACCGACCTTATTCTCAGCAGCAACAACATCCGCGCTTAGGATGAGGCCGGTTCTGCAGTCCGCATGGATGAGTTCCAAAGTAACTGATAACTGATACCTGATAACTGGGGTCTTTGGTAACCTTGGTTCCAATCGAAAATTATTACAATTTTCATGATTTTTACGTGGTCTTCCGATTACTGAATTACGAATTACGACGTGAAGTAGATTAAAGAAGAATGTCGTGCCAAAGTGAACTTTCTCGACGATAGTCAGGTTGGAAGTTAAGTGAGAGAGCGTGTTCATTGTTCAAGGTCAAGCGAAACAGTACCTTGATTGTTCATTGTATCACAACCAACGGTTTGAGTAACGTGATATGTAAATAATTATTGTAGAGACCACAGATTTCCGGGATATTGATTCAGTGGGTGACAAATTTTATTGGTAACTTATTGCATTTTTAGGAATTATTGGTAACACTATAGAAGAGTAATTTTGCGAATTTTTATTATTTTCCAGCGAAATTAGTTTTAATTGCTTTATTTAAATTACAAATAATAAAATCATTACTGTCTTCAACTTTCCTAACAATTCTTCCTCGGTTTTTCGACTGCTTTATTAAGTTCTCATCTCAATTTGCATAGAGGAAAAATTAAGGGCGATTGGTAAACTATGACGTGCCTGTATACAGGCATTCCTGTATATTCTTTGTCAGGATTCTTATTTTTAAACTAAAGAATTTATCTTGCTGAAATTTTTAGAAACGACAGAAAATTTACAAGCGGAGATCTGTCTGGTCTATTGAATTTTTATTTTTGTTTAAATAGTCCAATTTCGCTATTTTTCAAATATAATTCAATTTGGAATAGGGCTTTAGCACTTGTACTATTTAAACAAAAATCAAACTTCAATTGGCCAGGCGCACGTGCGATGGTATATTTTCTGAAATTTCTGAAGATTTTACGGAGATATTTCTTCTAGTTTGAAAATAAGAAGCAGAACAACAAATACATCGAACTGTTGGTAATTTGTGACGACATATAACAATACATATGTCCTCAAGTATTCCTTAGAAGGACTCTAAAAGGAGCAATATACAATAATGAAAATTTTTAAAAGTTACTTTTCTATAGTTTCAGTAGATTTTTGTTATGTAAGTTTTTAATTAAGATTTTATAGTTTGGTGGCTTTTTCGTAGATCTGAGTTTTTTCATAGAAAGCCTAATTTTAAATAGATTTTACCGAAATTTCGGTAGCAAGAGTCGAATTGTTGTTCGTTGAGAGTAGATGCAGCCTTATTTAGATTCATCCAAGTTTGCCATTACTTAAGCTCTGCTATAAATTTCATACTAAAAAGTGGTATTTTTTTCTCGATTAGCAGTTCATCCAATTTTTTTATTCTTGTCTAAAGATGAAGAATCAATCTATGTGAACAATAGAAAAAAAATCATATCTGTATTAAACCAAAAGCCGATATTGGTACACATTCAAAATTGATGTCGAATGAATGCACAATTGTTAACAAAAAACTTGGACAACAATCGATATTAAGTAACTCATTTTATTCTCAAAGTTGTTTATAATTATTATCAAATATTAGGATGGATCACATAATTTTGTGAGTATGATAAATATCGATAATACAAAGTTCCCAACATTTTTCTAATGTTATTTCCAATATGAAATTTTGTACAAAGATACCACACCATAAGTCCGAAAAATGTACATATGACCAGCTCTCTAACTGCCTTCACTCTCGAACTAATGCTAAACAATATCTCAATTTATATATGCTTATAAAAGTTGCTTTTTCTCTTTGAGATTTGACCAACTTTTTTCTTCAATTTTTTAGGAACAGACAAATAATTTCGCAGATTTATATTTTATTTCCATCAGTTTTACAGTTTTACACATTTTTTGCATTGCCAAGTATAAATATTTTTCATATGTAAAAACATATATGTGGTCCATCAAATGAATTTAGTTAAAGTTTAGAATCGTTGCTGTTACATTAACCTTCTCAGTGTTTCTTATTATTAATTTATTGAATGATCCAGTTTATTACTTAATACCTATATTCATCGTATTAATCAATTAGCTTAATAATCGTAACATAATTAATGATAAGAACATAAAGAGGAGTTATGAGGTGCGATGATATTAATATTTTGTATAATTAATTAGAAAGTAATGGGTCTAGGAATGATTAAATTATTTATACGCATATAGATAAGCAATGCGGTGGGTTTGAATTAGCTTAAAGACTTTGTTGAATTAATATATTTTTTAGCTCTTGGTGATTTTGTAGTCCTTTTATTGTTCTCTGCTGCGCTAAAATATTAGAATTTTCCATTCTTCTAAAACTCTATTTTAATTATTAGACAAAACAAATCTTGCAAAGTGTCCCAAAAGCTGAAGTCACCAAACTATATAATTACATTTATAAGTTAAATAATTTTTATAATAACATTATTACATTAATATTTATACTCACTTTTCGTATCACTTTGAAAAATAATTTTAAATTCATATTACATTTCCATATTGAGAAGCAAAGATTACTAGAGTGGCTATGTTCCAGATTTTGGTTTTGATAAACATTTTTTTAAATAACCTGTAATCTAAAATCTATACAGCGTAGAATTTGCATAAATTATGCAATGTGCGTAAACAGAGTGTCCTGATTAAGGTAAAAGTTCAATTATTTAAAGAATAAGGTTAACAGTTACTTTTTTCCTGTAAATACAAAAATCTTCAGTCGATAAAGTAGCTGAAATACTGTTTTAGAACGCGTAAGATGAGTTAGTGCCTGCGAAGGCTTCTAGATCAGGAGATTGTTCGTTGATTGTTATTGTGTTTATAGGTGGTACAGATATGAGAATCCAGAGCAAATTACGAATGTGCATTTTGAGGTTTATAATATTGCTCTCGGGTATTGCTGCAGTACAAACGACTGAGACTTAAAAGTAAATTAATCCAAGTATTTAAGGTATTTTATGTAACTATAATAGTAGCTTACAGACTTTCTAGCCTACGTTACTAAAACGTACAAGCCTTTAGTTTTCTCAATGGTTAGTTTTTTTCATATTCACTTCTTACAAGACAATTTTTTAATTTGAGTGTAATAGGTTTCCTCAATTTTCTATAAATATCAGAAATCAGGTTTCAATAACGTTGAAGGAAAAGGAAGATTTTTCGAATGGTGCTATATTTAGAATACATTTTCAAAAAAAAGAATTTATGGCAAGTCTTTTTCTATGGTTAGTTTTTTCGTCTCCATTTTTGTTAGTTTCACTTAATTTATTTTATGGCGATATTCCTCTACGATTTTGTTAACTACCAGTAGGTTGAATTTTCATATTTTATTACTGGAACACGATGCGTTGTTTCCAGACGTCGAGGCTCGATAGAGGATGTTTTTATGAAAAGGATGAATTATTCAGCTTAAGCCACTCGATTATCATAGACGGAAAGTTTTGCAACACTGTGATTTTAGCGAAAACAAGAGTAAATTAAGGTGAGACGTATTTTCGATTTTTCTATTTATTAGGCTCGTTTTAGAAATTTTATTTATGTTCAGAGTAGCTAGAGTGTCCAGACAGATCATCGAGATCGCAGAATAATGAGAATCCATGCGAATTATGAGTATGTCCCAAAATGTAAATATTATTTACGCCCGATTTTACTAATCTTCGTTCTTAGGGGTTCAGGGTATCGCTTCTTCATTTTTAAAAATAATTATGTATTCACATTCGTTATTCTCTCATTTATTTATGAATAAACGTTTCTTTTGTACGCCATAAATTTAGCCTTCCTGTGTACCTTTTTGTTATTCCGAATCTGTAAATGTAAATTGGAGAAAATTATGAAACAATGAAAAATTTAATATAATACTTCGCAGCACTCTTTTGTTTTTTTTTGTTTCATTTCTTGTTCACTTCGCGAATTTGCGCATAAAAATATGCAATGTTTTACGAAGTGAGTCATTATTGATACATCAAGCACGCTTTTTACACCACATGAAAACATTTGCATACTCGATGCGATTTTCGCGTAAACTTTTTTTTGAAACGACACATTGAAGTTTAACAATTTGTTAAAGTGTATCAATAAATATTTTAAATTATACTAGCAAGATATTTCAGACTCTTAACTAAATATAATTTTATTTCCGTATAGTGTTTTATTTGACTCGCATGCAAGATAATATTCAAGATTAGTATATATATTAGATATAATTTAGACGATGCCAAATTTTTTACAACGCTAAGGACAAGTAGGTAAGAATGAGAGATTCTTTTTCAGAAGTCTTAGACAAGTCATCAATGAAGAGTGATTTTCCATCTGCAAAGTTGTCCTGAATTTCGATTATTTTAATGTTACTTTGAGGTATTTGACATGTTGGCCACAAATCTGAAGAAAATTAAAACTAGTTTTCTAAAAATGTAATCTATTGTTATTGTTAGGTTGGAAGAGGTGTTGGAAATACGTTTAATAGAATCATTATTTTTGGAATTCAGACGGAAATTCAGTTCATTTCTAAAATAGATTTACAATCTTATGTGATATTAGTTTGTCAGTATACCGTTTAATAATGAAAATATCTGAATTTAGAAATACTGAATTTCTTTCTGAAACTTTGCTTATTACAGATTTAATTTCTTTCTAGATAATTGATTGTAGTGTAATTTTATTCCTTGAATTATTAATATAGTTTAAAGATTAAATAATGTGAAGAATAAACTGCTTCATTTTACTAATTAATAAGTGTGTAATGGGATTTTACTTTTTACAACGTATTTTTTGATATCCTTACACGATCTTACTTTTTGGTAATAAGCGTTTTATTTTTGTTCTATTCTTTAGCTCCCAATGACCTTCATTTTCAACCTTTAATGCGGCAACCCTATAAAGGATACAAACTATGTAAGTATCTGTAGATAGAAAATTAAAATAAACTAGAAAAACAGGTTTCTCAGAAAATTATTAAAATTTGGAATTAATTGATTGCTAATAATAGCAAAAGTCTGTAAACGAAACGCTGAGAAACCTGAACAAATAGAATATTTTTATGGTGAGATTTTGTGGCCATCATGTCCAATTGTCCCTTTTTACATAGATTCTCATTTTAAATTGACATATAGAGTTTATTATACATTGAAAAACAATATGTATTTGAATTATTAATTGAAGGGTTTCTGAAACGTAAATTGAAGAGCGTTAATCAAAATGAACATATATATTTCTATATATGTATAGTTTAAATAGGAGGAAATAAATTTAATTTCTAAAGAAATCCCTCAATTATAGTTTGAAGACAATTGTTGAATTTTTCTCCCGGTGAAGCATTGAGAATGGTATGTTGAAAAATGTACCAAACCTTCATTTTTAGATGTGATTTACAATTGTCCCTCTTTATAGTCCAGTCGCCCACTCATAACATTTATGTTTATACTAAAAGGTCTGAAAGGTACCTTGGATTTGCAAGGACTAAAAAAGTCCCCTGATTATGAATATCTGGAGTATTTTCTTTAAAACCCCACCTTTTTTTATTTAAACTATTAAATCCGGATTGATTTTTTCATTAACAATTATTGTAAACGGGAACACAAAAGACAAAATTTCGGTCAATTTTTTACATTCAGTTCAAATTCTAAGTAGAATTTTATAGATGAATGCTTTCATTTATAGAAATAGCATAATCGTTGAGCTGATATTGAAAAGAATAACAACATTTATTGCAAGTCCATTAAAAAGAAGTGTTCACAGTCTTAACATTTTTGTGTAAACAAAAGATATTTTCTTGCAGAAGGAATTTTTTTAATGTTTCGAAATTTCGAGATATAATTTTACAATTGTATCAAGTTTTTTCCAAGTTGTTCTTTTTACCCAATATCACAATAGGTTTTTTATTTATTTTTTTTCAATTAATTCAAACGAAAAATGATCAGGTCGTCGAAAAATTACTAAATATTCATAATCAGAAGACTTTTCTGGATATTTTAAACCCTTTTAGAGCGTACAGAAATGTTATTGACGACTGGACTATTAATTTTTCGTCTATTCTGATCCTGCACTGCGTTCCACGTATAACGTACCTGTTGTATTCTGAACCGCACGAGAGAGAGGGCATTGCTGACAATGAGAGGCAGGAATAAGGAAATACAAGTTCCAGAAAAGGAGAATCTCGAAGAAAAACAAGAGTATTCCAAAAGAGAACAAGAGTATTACAAAAAATTATGAATATTTCTAAAGATCAATATTTAAAAATGTAAAAAATATTGAGGAAGATCAAGAATATTTAAAAGATCAATAATATTCCAAAGATCAGGAATATTCAACAAGAGGATCGACAATCACATAAGGCATAACGCAATAATCAGCCAATCGCACTGGAATCCAACTTGCAAACTTTTCTAAAATCCATTCAATCCGAAGAGACCAACGCTACATCATCAAGAGTTTGCTTCACGAAGATTTTGATCCAATCGGTAAATCAAAACACTCTCAGTTTCTTTTTTCTTTTCCATTTCATGTTCTGTGTATTGTTCGAACTCATTAATCATGATCCACTTTGGCGTCATTTTACACATCACATTCTCATATTTTAGTTCGTTTTGTTTTAAGCTGAAGTGGTTCATTTTTAATCGTAGAAATGATGCGTTATGCCTTAGGTTGTTTGGAATTTGAATGCCATCTCCTTTAGCTTCTCTCGAGGTCTCAGAATACAACAGAAGCTTCTTATACGTAGAAGATTGAAAAAATTGAAAAAAATTAAGAAAAATTAAGATTGAATGAAAGAGAAAACAAAATTTAAATGATCGGTAGCGCGTAGTAGTTTCGGCAAGACGAGTCACATTACCATGATCAATGACAAACCAGAGCCCCGAGCCTTTCTCTTATATTAAGACAGCTCTTTGACCTGTTAGCGAAGAGTTGGTATAAAATAAAATAAAAATAAAAAACTAGCCCTAGTCTCAGAATAAAGAAAAGCCCTCTTCTTGTACCGTAGACAAAATGCCACCCTTCCACAGCCTACACCCTCACAGCACCCTCTGTCTATAGAAAATACCAGCATCGTACTAATGTGTCCACAATATTAATGGCAGCCGTATCTTTGTTCTTGTTTGTTCCCGGTCCCGGTCTCGCTCGGCTATACGTGCTCTGGTTCGTCATTGTTCTGTGTGTACCTCTACTACTACCTACCTTCACGAACGGATTTGTGTGCTGGGGGTCCATCCACACGTGGAACTCTCCGTTGTCTCCTCTCCGCCGCAATATTGGTTCGTAACGGAAACAAACATATATTATTTAATTGGGAAACGTACATGTAACGGTGCTTGGTTGGTCTTTGCTTTAACAACAATGTCAATATTATTTTTTATTTATTTTTTGTATTGAAACGTTTCGCGTACCGTCGATTATATTCACTCACTCACTTTCGCTTCTTATTCATTCTATTCATCTCTATTCTTTTCTATTCTTTTCTATTGTTCTCTATTTTTTCATATTATTATCTATTTTTCGTTTCTTTGACAATTCAATTCTTATCTTTCAATTTCCTTTTTCTTTTTCATTTATCTATTTTCTTGCGCCTCGAAAAGGTCCGCCTTCAGCGATCCTGGCGATGCGTCTTTCCCATCCGTTGCATGGCAGTCTTTTGCCACCCGGTGTGTGCTACACATGCGACGTTTGTGGGAAGACTTTGTCGACAAAGTTGACGTTGAAGCGACACAAAGAGCAGCAACACTTTCAGCCTCTCAACAGCGCGGTCTGCGCACTCTGTCATAAAGTGTTCAGAACTCTGAACAGCCTCAACAACCACAAGAGCATCTACCATCGTAGGCAGAAATAGAGCTTGCCGTGAAAACACGATTGACGAGATAAATTTGAGATAAAAAATCTCGTTAATCGCGTTGCCCATCAGGGTTAAATCGCGAATGATTATCGAGCTTAGAGGCTTGTTCGTTACATAGCTGTTAGGAAAGGCAGGGCCGTTTTGAGTCGCGGACTTGTCGTACTCGAAATTTATCAAAAAACTTTCAAACAACCAGTGTCATTGTGATAATTTATACTTTTAATATTCGCTTTCAAAGTATTGCTAATCTTTTTAAAATTGTTTGCTTTTATATATTTGTCGAATTTTAGATGTCGCTGAAAAAGCTTAGATCTGTTTTTAAAATAAAATCTATTAGTTAGGAGGTTTGTACAGTTGCCTTACATATATGTAGATATCGAGTTTGTACAAATTTTGCTCATTTACTCGAGTGCAATTCGAAATTGGTGCTTTTAGTAGCTTGAG
This sequence comes from Andricus quercusramuli, assembly GCA_932178445.1. Lineage (NCBI taxonomy): Eukaryota > Metazoa > Arthropoda > Insecta > Hymenoptera > Cynipidae > Andricus > Andricus quercusramuli. The sequence goes on from CAKNXH010001020.1 coordinate 372,236, forward strand.
TACTTGTAAATAAGGAACATGTCGGATGGGCGACAGAAGACAAGTTTTTTTTTAACTTGAATTAGGGCATTAAGTTGGGCCTCTAAACAAACAAAAATACTTTTTCTTTGTGAGGATATACAAAGTGCTTTTTTTGAGAAACTAACATGTAGTGTTAATTTCGGATTTTTCCATTTGAACTAAAGAAAAGGTGATTTTCTCAAATAATCCTTGATCAAATAGACTTATTTCGATAAAGAGAGGATCTTCCATTTATCAAATGCCTAAATAAATATTTTAGGATAAAAAAAAGTATTGAAAAATCATAAATTAAAATTTTTCTGTATGTACAATTATCTATTTCTAAATATTATTCTAAACCAATTTTCCTTCAGAATAAACCTAAAAGAATGCAAAAATGATCATTATTGTGGCAGAAGTTATAAATTCTTTAAATATTAAGCTTTTTAGTGTTATAAAAGTTCAAACAAACTAATAGCTGATGGATCTGAATTTTTTAATATTTTTTCGGATTTTTCCAAGCATACTTTAACGTATCAGAGTACGTTTTCTTTCTATGAAAAAATACATATTTTTTGATCCAGTAAAACAATTTTAATCTTGAGGGAGATCAACAATGTTTTTGCAGTCTATCACTAAAACATATATCTTTTTCATATTTAGTTTTCGTAACACTCACTAAGATTTATAAGAAAAATAGTCATCTTCTTTCCTATGAAAAAATAACTTTGTGGGCTGATGATCAGAAAAATTAAAAATCGTGTTCAGAAACATTAAAAATATCGATTTTTTAAATAATAGAAAATTTATAGAATTCTTTGTACTTATCGAAAAAGGTTTATTGATCAGTGATAGAATTTAAAAAGTACACGTAGAATTTATGAATCTTGGAAACTGAATTTTTGAGAATGAGCATCTCTAGAAGTACTTTGTAGAAAAAAAATTTTCTGAATGGATATTTTCAGAAAAAGTGCTGTACAAGAAGTTATTTCAAAGGGTAGAAATCGATTTCGGTATTAACGTCACCATAGAAATTCCGCTAGTGCCTCTTTTTAAACAGCAGACAAGTATATAAATTTTTCATAAATTAAAACTTTCATAAAAGAGTAAACTATGTAAAAAGCTTTCATCTGAAATATAAGGCACAAATTCACTTACATATCTCTAAAGTTGAAAGTGCATTCATCCAAAAATAACGAGATCTTTTGATGTGGAAGAAAATCTACAAAATACGACAAAATATTAGACGGAATTTTACTTACATACGATTTAAAGATAACCCGAAAATCTCTTTTGATTTATCTAACACACATAAGAGCATACTTTTCACCTCTAAAGTATTTTTTCAAGTCACTAAAGTTTCAAGTCGTCTCTATTAAAAAAAAAAACGAGCATACTTTTCACTTCGAAAATATGTTTTCAAGCCACTAAAGTTTCAAGTCGGCTCCATTAGAAAAAAACGCAGTATACATGTTTAAGATATTGTGTACTTCTTCTAGAATTTCAATATGTCCATACTTTTTTATTCTCGCTCTGAAAATTTCATATTTATATTTTTTAAATTAAAAACTTTAGCAATATTTTGTTTCCGATAGTAAACGATGTTTTCGACTCCGACTCGTCTGCGGTGATAGTCTTGCAATAGTTTTATAAAATTCCGTGGAGAAACACAGTGCTTCCAATTGTGGTAAAAATGTGCAAGACCGAAGACTTCGAAAGCGATCTGTAAATCAGAAAATAGTGCGAAAAAAGCTGAACCAGCTTGAGATACGCCCGTTATAGGAATTTTATCGGTTGTTACAATTAGGCGAAATTATCTGGTGATTAATGATTACTATTAATTCTTAGGCGTTTTCCAAAAAAAAAAACGTCTAGTCTGAACAAAGACTCTCGTACTTTTTTACGCGCAAGGTACGTCTTAGAAATGGCGAAAGGCAGTATGAAAAGACGGAATTTCTCTTGCCCGTTAGGTTTGACTCATTTTTTTTCAAATGAGCGATCATTATTACAATTATTATTATTGTTAAGCGTATATTACGTACACTGACTCGAAGCGGTGCTACGAATAGCCAAGTTGGAAACGCGGCTCTTGATCGCGAACTATAATTAGTTAGGGTCTACTAAGGTGAGAAATGAAGGAAAAAACTTCCAGGCGTCAAAGACGTCATCGTCCAACTAACTTTTAGGATGAAAAAAACATGTAATGTTACAAGACTGTACGAACTCTAATGAACTACAAGACTCAAGATTTGTTATCGTTTCAGACTTGTGAAAAGTGCAGAATTTGCCCAAGGGACAACTATTCACAATTCTTGATCAAATCTTCCCAAACAATTTTTGAAAGTGGAAGCTGAATTGTCTCTTGGCGAAAGCTCACTACCGAAGAAGCAATTCAATAATAATATATTTTATTTCAATATATTCATTCCAGATAAAATGCTTTAACGGTGGGTACCTTTGCATTAGGGCGTGTTTTTCAGACGCTAAAAACATGGCTTTACAAAAGTATTTTCTATATATTGTTAACGTTATGTTTTTTTAGCGTTTTCCACTTTTCCCAAGTCTGAACTACAATACTCACCATCAACCCCTCCCTTTTTCCACCCACCCCATTTTTATCGCTCCGATCACCCTCTTCCGATTTCATGCCTCGAAAAGCGTTTCGCACTCGAAGAGCAAAGTTTGCCAGTTTTGCTGGAAATGAATATTGACAGCCACGGTCCATTGACACTGACAGATTACTATGTACTAAGTAAATAATAATAGCTACATATGCATATAGCCGATTACATACAATATACGTATATTTTAGTAGAACTTTGATAAGCCACGTGAAAAACAAAGCCTTCTTGATAATCGAGACCTTTTTTTGATCAAAGTGTTTTTTCACCTAGTTGATTAAACTTTGTGAAAGTTGTATCTTTTTTATTGTGAAATTGTATCAGTTCTATCAAAAGGTGTGCTCAATTTGATCATTTTTTCGAATTTATTTTCGATTTATACTCCTTCTCATTGTGAGACTGTATATAAATGACACAGACATGTATAGAATTCATAGTAAAAAATGATGGATCAAGAAGGTTTTGCCCGGCCCTGAAGAATGGACTTATTAGGCAGGCTAGGTACCGTCGTATCAACTAATCGTAAGCAAGGCTGACGCAACAGTCCGCGAACGACATCAAATTACATATATATGATATACATATACTATATTTTACAGTATGCCGATATAATTCGCCACATGAAACCCACACACGTATACAGACACACGTTATAGATAGGCTATGATAGAATAATTTAGAATATTTTCAATTAATCGTTTCGACTCCTACGCGATACTGCAAACTTGCAATTAGGGGATATTGATTTATGATCAAGAAAATCATTTGGGAAATGGTTATCATCTTTTACTAGATCTTTATTGTATTTTTGAAGTAAAAGATATATTAAGATGAGAATTGATTGAAATCATCTTGGCTGAAAAAGGGACTATTGATAGTGATTAGGAAATTAGATTAAACAGTGAGAGATGCTGAATTCTAAATTAAGTGATAAATAGTGCCAGATCTTTCATCTATGTATTCAAATCAGAAAATTGAATCGAAATTTCTACTTAATCAATCAGTCTGAAACAGATGCATTTTCAAACGAGACGAAAATCTTAACCGAAAGTCTTACTTACATATGAAATCGTTTGAGTGTATATGAAATCGTTTCAGTGTATACGAAATCGAAATTTGCAGTCTGTGAATTGTAATTCATCAAATTTAAACTTTTAAGGTTAAATATTTTGAATTGGAAAGCATTACTTATTTGAAAAATAACCATTTCAAGTATTTTAAATACAAATATATTTAATGCCAGACGTTAAAATTTTCATCTGTTTAAAATTAGAAACGGTACAATAAAAAATTATAAGCGTTCAGAATTTAACATTTTCCTACATATAATCATAATATTGTGAACAAATTCAACTTTTAAATGTTTAATACTTCACAATTTCCATTTTCAATCATGCAAGCTTATTAACTTTATTCCTTTACTTCTCAGTAGTGAATTCCAAATTAGTTTCATTTCATTTTTATTTATTTGAAACTGTGATTGTTTGAAATTGGCCTTATTTCGATTCGATTTTCTAATTCGAATGTGATTTGTTTTGTGGATCAACAAAGTTTAATCTGCTCTTCTTAGTACATAGTTGAAACGTTCGACACTATAATTCTAAATCTCTAAATTATAAGGCCGTAATATAGAATTCTGAATTAAAATTACTCGTGATTTAATTTAGTATTTTAGAAAAGAATTTTTTCTAGCATTTCCAAAGAATTTAGAATAATTGACGAATTCGAGTTTTAGTTGTATATTTAGTAGCCATTATAAAAGCAAAGACTGCCCTTTCAAAATATTTATATTTTTATAAGATTTAAAAATATCGTCTCATTTCTTCACGATATGTTTCTCTTTGAAAGAAAAATTTCAAAGTCTTGAATAGTCATTATAATAAATTATTTTAGTAATTATATATTGGTTTTAATTCGATCGACGAACAAAAAAAAAAGTGAAAGCTATTCAAAAGAAATATTCATTCTTTATTGTTTGAATGAATTTGAATATATTATTTATTTATATATTACTAAATTAAAAGCCTGAATGTGATAAATTTGTCTAAGTAATTGGATGTCATCAATAATTTTCTTTTTTCATATGACCATTTCTCTGATTGTCTAAGAGAATTATTTTGAACAATTGCCTGTACTATATACAAAAATTTGATATAATTTTTGTTCGACATTTGTAGAATGTTAAAAAGTAGTATGATAGGTTAATACCCTTAGGTGATTTTGAATTTCACGTGGGAGTCGGAACGCGATATACAAATGAGAAGAGGATATAATTTAGACGGAAGTTCGGAACGGAAATGAAGAACGAAGCTTTAAATTACGAGAATATAATGAGATACAATTTTATAGTAGTCAAAGACAAAGAAAGAACTGATATTGATAATATTTAAAACTATATAGACTATTTCCAAGAAATTGACTTGATGACTACTGTAAAAATGGCCAAATAATTAATTACGCGAATTAATGAAGTAATTGTCACCACCCCGGTTGCTGGGCGGCGCCTATATTATGAAAATAATAAATTATTAATGAAATTAATATAAATCGAATGGAATATTTAATTGCAGAATATGATTTTTATGTTAGTAGAGTTTATGTTTGATTTCTGTTCTCTCTTATGTATGTGTTTTTTTTACAATTACACGACACTCTCTGCGACTGCAATTGCAATTCAATGACGAATTTCAAAAATTCTTTTCGAAAGTTTGTCGTCGAGTCGGTTTTGCGTTTTGCTCCTCGAACTCAAAAGTGAATTATTTTCTACAATCGGCTTCTGTGATACGGCGACGCGGCCGTTGTTTCTTAATTTGAAAAGACTGAATTCAAATTTGCGCGTGTTTTAGTGAGACGAAACAAAAATCGAAGTTAACAATATACGTCGCGCGTTTACGGTTCGGCATAAACACGTAGATTGGACTGAATTGGACTGATTCGTCTCGTTGCTTAATTAGTCGACCTATTGGACTGATCTTTATTATTGGACTGATGTTACCAAACTGTTAATTAAAAGTACCTAAGGAGTAAGTTAAAAAGATTTTAAAAAATGAACACGTCGAAGAAGGCAAAGAAAAGAGAGAGAGAGACTCCTAAAGATTATCTTAATCGAAAAAATTTTTTTAAATTATATTCGTTCACGTAAATTGCTTTTTTAAGCATTATCATACCAACCCTTCGCTTCTCGTTTCCATGATATCGTAGCGCGCTACAATAAAATGGGCAATAGACACTACATACACTTACAGCTTTTTTTTCTTTACATATAATCCATAGACTATGTAATAGGAATTAGATTAAATGACAAAAAAATCACTACAGCACAGAATCGTTACAATAGCTTACTAGTATAAAATAGCTCTTACGCAATTATGCGTCAATACTGCGCTATGCTGAAGGGACACAAAGCAGACGTGAAAAATAGATGTTTCGTGAATCGGTATAAAATATTGCGAAGCAGAATTTTCGGACCTCTTGCAAAATTTCGGATCATATTAAACGCATCAAAATGAAATTAAAGAAAAATATTTCGGTTTAAACTGCTCGCGCATATGTGAACGATAAATTGTTCGATAACCAAAACTCTAAAACACACAGCACATCGCTACGTTATCTTGCTTACTTATTAATTATATTGTTATCTGCCAAGGTGTTCTGGTTACATTATATATTTATTGATGACTATTATTTTTATTATTATATGATTATTATTATTATTATTATTATTATTACAATCATCTTAAGCTATGAGAAATGCATTTTAATATATTTTCACTTTTATATTCTACGAAATGTATACTATTTGGTTTAATAATTCCGTTGTGTTCTTTCTTTCATTTATTTCTAGAAACCTATCACATCCTCACGTAGACCGTAACGATATTACCGTATCATTTTTATTAGCCAGAGATTTTTTAATAAGAGAATTACCTCCATTCATCTGCCCTCGATTTGCCACGTTTGAATGACTATTTAACAAACCAAGGAATTCGAACGCAGATGAAAAAGTCGTTTCACTATCATCAGTAATAATTAAATTTTTTATGATGGTTTAAAGGAAAGATTCAATCCCAATTGAATAAATGATATTTATATTTTATTTTAAGTAATCATTACATCTGTTTGACGCAAAAGCGCAGATTGATTTGGAAGGTAAGTTCATTTAATTATGTACAGCTGACTCTATTGTCGATCTGACGTATCACTGTTCAATAAGTCATAAATTCCTAAGACTCGTTTTATATTAGTTTACATTTTCATCCATTTTCAGAGTAAGTGTGGTTTTTCAACCACAGTATTCAATAATAAAACTGAACTCATAATGTAAGATTACAGCTAATGAATTTTCCTGTCCAGTAAATTGAGAGATTTTTATCACTAAAATGAAAAAACTTGTTCGATCGTGTGACACGCAGGTATGACCGAAAATATACTTAAAAAGTTGAGGCTTGAGGAAAGCCCTTGTGAAAAGTGGATTATGTCACTCTCGTAGGATCAACCAAAGTTTAGGAACAAGTTTAAAACAAGTTTCAAAATCAAGTTTACGTATCATTTGATATTTAGATTAAATTAATATCATCAGATCCTTGCACATTGTTTCGTTTCATCCTGCGTACTTGTTTTGTCTGCTCTTTCATTGCCCCAGTCTGAAAAATCAAACCAAATCCGATTCAAGTTTTAAATTATTGAAACCAATGGTAAATATTTTAAAATAATTAAAATAAGTTTCGGGTCTGGTTCATAAACCTTTCAGGCCTTTGTCCGCTTGAGAATGAAATTGAATAATAATTTCCTTCAGCGAGCATCGTCAGACTATAGACGAAAAATTATTTAAAAAGCAGGTAGAAGATATAAAAAGCGCGATGTTTAGGGATGAAAATAACAATTACAGATATATATATATATATATAAACGCAAGTGAAAAGAGCGCAAATCTTTGCGTCACGCCATTCGGCGGGACGACGAAACCTTTCATGAAATTGCATGCCTTAAGTGTCTTTTTGCAGAATGCTCAGTGTTTCCTTCGTCGTCTTTTGTACATCAGGCCTGATTACGCCCAAGAGAAACGTACGTTCTTAACGATTTACCCACATAGAGGCAACGCATTTTTATTTAAAATTTAATTATTTTTCTTAATTTGAACTCCCTTTTTTTATATCGCAATTTCTTTTACGTTCAATCCTCACTCACGATCTCCCGTGTTTCATATCATTCACTTACGCAAACCCTTTTCCATTTCCTCCATAGTATACACGCATAATGTGCCGCCACAGTTTTTCCATCCGCTTCAAGTTTAATGAGACACGACTCAGGAAATTGGATAAAGAGCAATTTTCAAAGTAAAATTAATGGCCAAACACTTCGCTTCGTCACTGAAGAAATATATAAGATGGAAGCGGGAGGCGGAGAAAAACGGGTTGAAGACATAAAAAGCGGCTACAGTTTCTAACTTCTTCATCTCTTCTTTTAATTAACGAGGCCGGACCAGTTAAATGAGCCGTACCGCCTTATTAACGCATAATATTCGTCGCGACACTCGCTAATGAAACGAAAACTCATATTCCTCTTGGCTTTTCAGGATTTTTTAAAAAACGTTTTATTAATCGTCTATTCTCGCGAGCACTATTGAATATTCTTACCTCGCCTTGGCGCTTTTGCGAGGTTTGCGTCTCCTTTCACTTGCGGATGCTCTTCAGAGTCTTCCTCCGCTTCCTGCTTCTTTTTCTCACGCTGAGAGCTTCTTTTTTGAGATTTACTGGAGTTTATCGCTCGGTCTTGACGCTCTTTTGAATCAAAATCTTGCTCCTTGAATTAAATTTCTTGTAATTAGAGTGGGGCCATTTGACATGTTGCTGCAAGCTGAAATTGTGGAATTATTAAAGTTTTCAGTAGTTTATAAGAATGAGTTCTAGACGCCATTATAAAATATTCTCAAGTGCAATCTAGATTATAAAAAAAGATTTAAGCGAGACCAACTCGGAAATTAAAATCAGATTCAATCTTTTATTGTATTAGTCATCAATTATGTTCAAAACTGGTGATGAAAACTAATATTTTTGCAATTTAGTTATTATGTTACATACTATGAATGCCAAAAGTTATTCTCAGAAATTTAGATAATTAAAAACATGTCATTTTTCCACTGTCCATGAAATTTCTAAAGCATCTGTGAATAGAAGCTCTGTGTAATCTATGTGGAATTTGTTGAAAACTTTAATGGAATTCCTCTAGAATTTCCAGGAAATATCTATTAACATTTGTTGGAATTACGATGGAATTTCTATGAAAGTTCGAAGAAACTATCAAGAGGTATTAAAAATATAAATAATGTAGTAGTAAATCAAATATATTGACACCTAATATGTAAACTGTTTATCAATGTCAAAGATTTTTGATTAATTTACAACACTTGAAACTTAACTACTCTTAACTTTTTTTCATATTCAATTGTTCTCGGATGTTATGGAGCAAAATTTTTTGATTTTTACCAATACCAGCTGAGTTTCAAAATATTAACATTATTTTTATAAATATTTCGTAATTTTTAAACCTAAAACTTCTAAATTATTTTATTAGTTTATAATCATAATATATTGTAAATTCATTGAGCTAAAAAAGATTTGAAATCTTGATAAAAATTGACTTTCTAATGTTCAAGGATTGTTGAGCAATTTTTGGGAGGTATTTTTCTACAAGTGTAGAAGAATTTTCATTACATTTTTATGGATTGATGGAAATCACCTGAAAATTTCTTACAAATTCTAACAAATTTCTCCAAAATTTCATAGAAAGTTTCCATAGGAATTCTTTTGTAGTTTTAGGAAAATAAAAAAGTCATGAAAAATGTTGTGAATTTTCAGACAAATTTCATCTGGCCGGAACATGTTTTGAAAATTCTTGGAAACGATGCACATATCAAGAAAATTTGTACTCGATTTATCTAATTCAATTCTAGTTTTGAAAAATTGAAATCCAAAAAATCATCACCTCATAATGTTTCATTTTGTAAGCGACATTTGATACTCGATTTTGTTTAAATTTTGACAGCCAAAAAACTGCTATCCGAATCAATCTACTTCAGCACCAAAATATTCGAATCTTCAAATTCTAACTATAATAGTGTAATGTTAATTTCATGAGAGTGTCAGATTCCTACAAGATAACTTGTTTAAATCGTAAACATAAAAGGGCGAATAACGAAGGGAGACTGTGGAGAAAAAAAGATTTTAATAGGGTGGTCTTTATTATCAAATATTTGATTTTTATTTTCCATCCCTCAATCCCTAGAGGCTTAGCTAGATAAACATATCGACAAAAAAGATTATTCAGATGAAATTTAGAAGTGCTAACAACTGTTTGATAAAAAAAAAATCAAGTACAAGTAAGTCCTGGCTTGTCGACCAATTGAAATGCACCTGATGAAGGAAGTTCTTAAAAACGTTAAGATGCTGTAGCAACTCCCGAAAAATATCCGATTGATCTAAAATTCACTAGACATCTTTATCTCACTGGGCCCTGGAAAATAAAAATGTTCAAAGAAATTTTGTAAATTCACCCCTGATAATATAGACTACCCTAATGTCCATGTGAGTCCTCCCGTGTCCCAAGAATGTATGATGATGGTACATGATTACGTGGGGTGAATCTGAGAGTGAATGAGTGAGTGGGTGTGAGTGGACAATCGGGCAGGGCCACACGTGTCAAAGTTGGTGTAGGTAAGTGTGGGGTGCTGCATGAGGTGCATTGTTGTGTTTCAGTGCTCGCCTCCATGCCAGGGCTGACGTTGAACTCGCTGAACACACCGTCGGCCAAGAAGCTCTTCACCTGCCAGCTGTGTGGCAAGGTGCTTTGCAGCAAAGCCTCCCTGAAACGCCACGTGGCCGACAAACACGCCGAACGACAGGAGGAGTACCGATGCGTCATCTGCGAGCGGGTCTACTGCTCGCGAAACTCCCTGATGACCCATATCTATACCTATCATAAGAGCAGACCCGGAGACATTGACATTAAGTTCTTTTGAAGGTTTAGATAAGGTAGGGCGCCACACACCACTTACTCAGGCCCGGTTCTTTCATCTCCAATTTTTTCATCCATCTCCAATTTTTCATCCGTTTCCAATTTCGTTATCCTGATACGACCGAATTTATATGAAATTACAATCGCACACATAATTAGCAAAAAATATTCATTAGACGTGAAACTTCCCTCTTTAGTTTGAACACAAAAATGAAAAAAATAAATGTTCATATTAAAGGAGGTGTCATGTCCGGTGTATCTCCATCTTGGTCAGTTAAAGTTTCATAAAAATTCTCAATACATTTCGTATGGATTCGGTCATATACATTATATTATCAATCTCTTTTTTTCAGTCTCTGGAAATTAGTTCTCTAAGGAGATGGAAAAATCGAGCCTGAATTTATTTCCCTTTTCTTCTTTCCCTCGGGCATTTCTACTTCGGGAATTTCCGATCTTTCAATGTAATTGCTAACCTTTATTTCAAATCTAACTTTAAACTAAATTGTAAATATAGTTTTAAATTAATTGTTTAATTCGTTGATGAATTAATGATTTACCGGATGTTTGGTGCCCCATCGAAGCGACCTCGACTCCTGCATAATAACGAGATGTTTTCTCCTTTTTCTTCCCTCTTCACCTTGATGATCTGTTTCTTCTCTTTATACGGGAAATGCATGCATCACGAACCGGTCCGCGCATCAGGGTCGAAATAACCCCTTCCCCCTTTTACCCTTGGAATCTTACTCCCTCTTTAATTCTTGATCTTCCAACCTTCGGTGTTTCTCTCTTCCTTCCTTCCTCTTCGACACAGTGCCTGCTGGTTCTCGGGGTCATCGCTCGGCTACTTCCGGTCTCGAAGCCTCAATCCCGTTATTCCCTTCGGCGATACGACGACGATTTAACGGGTCATGACTCGAGAGCGAATTATCTGGGTCGCGGACAAGGATGTGAGACTGCTTTCAACCTTTCGATTTTGCAAGTGAAAGCACTCCTTAAAGAAAGAAATGTAGGGGTGAAACGATCTTTTATCAATAAATTGATGCCTTTTTAAAGAATATTTTCGAAAGATTGTTTCACCTGCAAGTTTATAAAGCCCAGATAATTCGTTGCAGGAAGGTAGCAAAGGGGATATTAACCGAAACACTTCTTTTTTTACTTGCCTCAAAGCACCTTTTTTAGTGTTAATATGGTCTCTCTATCAGCCACGGTACTAATGCACTTCAGGCTCCCACTAACCCAATCCCTTCCGCCTATTTTGCACGAAAACGGACGTTAATCTTTTTGGTGACTCAAAGCTGAAAATACAAAACAAAAGCTGTATTGTTCATATTCTTTTTTGACACGAATTAACGTTCGGACCCGTGCCTGGAGATTTTCCCATTTTATTCCTTTTAACTTTGTTCTTGGGTTTACCTTTTATTTATATTTGCTTTTGTTGCATTTTTTGTTTGCTTTTGATGTTCGATGTTGTGTGCATGCTCGACTGCGTCAAAGTCACTTCTTTCCAGCATTTCACCTGCATGAATTTATTCTAGATTTATCCATAAGGTATCATATTAATTTTTAAAAGAATTTATTGTTCAAGTTAGCATCTTTAGAGGAAAATATGAAACGAGGGCATGTTCTAATACTCGTTTATCAAAGTTCTGCGATATCTATTATCGTTCATTTATCTTCTCCTTTTCTTGTTTTTCAGTTGATATGTAGTGCACGATCGATGGTATAATACGGTGTTTTCTTTTATTAATTATTTACCGCACAATTCACTCTAATTATTAAAATTATTTAAGGGCAAATTGTATTCTATGACGTCACTAATTACCGACCACGTCCTATGTATTTTTTACGTTCTTATTTTCAATCTGAATAAAATATCGCATTTATATTTTGGAGAATAGAAGAAAATATATTAACCTGCCGCTGCCTAGTTAGTTAAAGTTTGTATTTTTGAAGAAAAAGTGGTTTTTCGAAATTTTTTCATAAGATAGAAAACTTTTTGAAAACAGCTTTTCTCATAAAAGTACAAACTCCAGTGTATCATATAACGGTGGCTGATATATTTTCTTTCATTTTCCAATATGTCAACACGATATATAATTCAGTTTCAAAATAAGAAGACTGACAAAAAAAACATTGAACGGTCTGTAAGTCGTCACATCGTAGAAAACAGTTTGCCTTTAATCAAAATACTTGCTGGAACAATTATTTAGTTTTAAGCAAATAAACTTTTCCGATAAATAATTCTTCCTCTGGATGTATTTTTATTAAGTTTGACAAGAGTTCTCTGCAATTTAATTACAGAGTCTAATACTTGTAATAATTCATAATGTCATAATGAGAGTTGAAGCTTATTAACCAGCATGCTCGCTTCTCTCAGTCTGAAATTTAAGAGACAGATTTGAATGAAGGACAATTATTTACATGGAATAGAACTTAATATAAAAGTAACACTGACTCACACATTTGTAATAGAATTTTATGTTCCTGTTAGATTCTTTTTACAAAAAGGAAAACATTACATTTCATCTTCAACATTTTACAAAGATTATTGTTAGAAAAATCTTAAAAAGTTGCACTCTATGTTTGTTTCTTCAGATTAATCAAGATGTAAAATATTTTGGTCAGTAATATTGTTCTTTCATCGAACTATGCAATAACTATTAAAACTATGGAATGATTTACTTACACAATTTGCACTTCGAATGATTAATCATCCATTTAACCTTCACTTGCATACTAACAATTTAGTGGCTTACCTAATTCACAAAATGATAAGAATCCGTCTTAAGGAAATCGAGGTCGTTTCGATACCCAATATTGTATCAATTATTCATAATTCGGAAAGCAGTGGAAACAGAAATTCCCTGGGAAGATGTTTTTCTATTCTTATAAAACTGTCGTTTTATAATATATAATGAATCCTCATGTCTTCTACTTTACAAAATCTAATTATTTCAGTTAGTCATTTGAACAGAAGAGCCTGATACTTATTTGTAAATAAAGAAATTGTAATGTGTCAAAAATCATCTTTCAGATATTCTTGATACTTTTGAGATATTGGTAAGAATCGATCTGAACGTAATAAAATATGAGTTGGTACAATGTAATAAAATATTTTCAGTAAATATTCATGTACAAAGGAGTTGCAAATGCGAAAATATTTAAATCAAAATAAATGATTATTTACCAAAAATAACCTTAAATTAAGGGAGGATTCTAAAGATGAATGGTCAAGTTTAATACTTCTTTGCTTTATTTGAAAATTTTCAAAATTTCCACCGATTGATTATTCAGGATTTCTTAAAAAATGCTTCAGCAAAAAAATACTATTATTCATCCATTTGTAAACTCTATGTTTTAATCTAATTTGAAGTCATCCAAATTTTGAACAAGGTAGTTCTAAAATAATCTAGTAAAAGATATACTGTTTCTTTTATTAATTTTCATTACATACACATCATGTTATAGTGAAACAAATGAGAAAATTCAATATTTGATATACCACATCATGTATTTGGGTTTTAATTAAATTTGTTGCTTATTAATTGCACTTTGAGGCTTTTAAATAATTTTGGAAAAAACTGTATAATAATAATTTTGTTGGCTGATTTGCAATTGACTGAAGTTTCGAAGTCGTTAGAAGAGAATTTGGTAGAAACAAATTTTTAAATAAATTCTGTCGTACGTTTTTTTTACAACTTTCTGAATATTTAATTATTAGTATGTTGTCAAGTAATAAAATTTTACAATACTTGTATATGCTGAACCATTTTTAATTTCAGATTTTTCTTACCGACACTTACTGTTACGAAATTTAGTATGAACATACACCATATTATAATCTCGATGTTGGTAACGGTCGATTAAACTAATCTGCCATTCGTATCCGCTACTCTCTCAATCAAAATTAGAAAAAGCGATCAACTACTTACTTTAGTGAAAATGTCTACTAATTACTAGTTTCATTTTATGAATCTAACTTTGACTGAGGTTTTATTGTTTCGATCAAATTTGTATTAGATGAACCAAATGTTTATTGAAAGAACCACATTTTGGATGGTTCTATAACAACCAAATCGGTTTTTTGTCCAAGCGAAACATTTTTCTCAGTGTTTAGTAGTTTCAGCTTCAGTAGTGAATAACTTTTCACTAATTAAGATTAAGAGAGTGAATAAATTTATATAATAATCTAAATAAGCTGAAAAGAAGCTAAAATTTCGATTATGATACTATTAGGTACCTCCAAAGTTGTGCTTTTTTAAAAATGCCGAAACGTCAATCGTACGGATTATAAAATGAGATTATAAAATATAAATATATATGCAACTAAATTTTTAATTATAGATTGCTGTTACCGACATTAAAATCCTCAGCAAATCGTCGAGGGTTCGTTTGTGTACAATATTTAGCCCGTACGCGAACCTTTGAAGTCGATGAATGTCGATAAATGTCGGTAACAGGAATATGCAATACAACAAGGCTTAGCTAATCTAGCAGTAATCACCACCTTTATGAACCTAATAAAAAATAATAAAAAATAGAAATTCAGGCTCTTCTGAATTGTTATTCTCGCAACTAAATATATCCGATTTGCAGGTACGGGCAACGGGATGCATCCCGCACCCACGACGCTTTCCTCTGCCGTGTACCGGATGCCACCGCCGACGGCTGGTGGCATAAACGAGCCTCAGGAATGTCCTTACTGCCGACGTACCTTCTCCTGCTACTACTCGCTGAAACGTCATTTTCAGGACAAGCATGAGCAATCGGATACGCTCTACGTGTGCGAATTCTGCAATCGCAGGTACCGCACGAAGAATTCACTGACCACGCACAAGAGTCTCCAGCATCGGGGCTCCAGCGGTATGCTAAAAAGGTTGCTCAAGACATCTGCAATTAAGAATGTCCTTGGCAACATGCAGCATGTGCAACTGCAGCAGCAACCCCAATGAAAATGGTGGTATCATCATGGTCTCCCTGGTCCCACTCATTACCATCAGTATCGTAATCAGTATCATTCATACCGTCGCCCTTACAACGGTAATCACATTACTTACAACAATTATACTCGGGGAAGCCATGATAAACCAGGGACGTGGGGATGATTTTCGTTGCACGAAAAAGTCTCCACAGAGACTATTTTCCATTCCGTGGAAAACAAATTCTCTGACTTTTTCTAAAGCAACGACCTTGACCTTACTTCGTCGGCATCAGATTGAAGGTTAGACCTCACCGATCTGCGATTACGTCTTTCCGTTCTTCGATTAAGAATTCAAGACTGCTTTTAATCCAAAGAAGAGGGAGGCATGGACTACTAGGAAGAATCCAACGAAGAAAATGCTTATTATTATTTTAAGCAAAGTCAACTTTCGATTAGGAACATTCCAAACACCCACCTTGGGTGATTATTCGACTTTATTTGAATTTATTATTCGAATGCGAAATTTATTGTTCGAATTTAATTGGCCATATAATATTATCCTAGCCCAAGTACAGGATATACACGCTATCAAAATCAAAGATAATCTCTAGTTCTTTGGCTGATAATCGTTATCTATAAGGAGACCTACTTCGCGAATTAGCTTTATTGAATGATCGAAAAAAAAGAAGTCCCTGGTCTGACATATTATTATTAAGTGCGTTGGGTGCAAATTGCAGAGTGCATACCAAGGTTTTGGTAGACTGAGTAATTGGTAGGTCAAAAGTCGAGAAAAAAAATCAGCGTGAATATCTTGTACTGGAGAAACTTTCTGACATCAAATTGATCTCAGCTAAAAAGATTTATTATTGAAAAGATTTGAGAACTTGTGATAAATTTTCTAGATAATTTTTTGAAATTTGAATAATTTTTTTAAATTAAAATAATTTTCTAATACGTGATTGCCACCGAGGTCATGGTGCAGAAGGAGAATTGTAATAGTAGAGAAGACGAGCGTGCGCCGGCGCTCGCGTATTACAGTATGCGTATAAAAAAGTGTACGATGAGTGTGGAGCAAGGAGTATCTAGTGTAAACAATATACATATTATTTTAGTAAAGTCGAGGGTACGAAAGATGAAAAAAGAAACAAAAATTAGGCAATACTATTCATTATCTTAGGCCTAAATGAAATTCAATTACAAAATCTAATGTGCTCAAATTCAACAAAGTCTCACAAATCCAATACAAGGGAATGGTTAGCTTTGGATAGAATTGGGGAGGGGGGAGATGAATTAAGGGTGTATAGAAGAATAAATTCTACCGGGGTTTTGAAGATGAAAAAAGTATGGTGTATAGGTCCATTGTGCGCGAAAATTACAGACTATATTTTTAACTCTTTAAAAGTAATATTTTGAACTGTGTATATACATATTATATATTCCTACGATACTAACGCGAAACGATATTCTCACGTTCAGGTTTTATAAGTCTTGCGATCTTATAGATAAATTACGAGCAAATCGGACAGTGGAAAACCTTTTATACAATTTTAAGAAATCCTTTTGCAAGATGTTTTATTTTACCCAATTGCGTGCGTGTTTGACATTCACCAAAAAGGCTCAATCACGAAATTTAAAAAAAGATATATGTTTTTACCTTACTTTTGTACTTTCAAACAAATTTCACGAAATCTTCCACAGTCCGATTTCGTAACAATTCATCCGTACAAGTGAAAAGAACTCTAAAGTTGTTCACCGTAACATATTCAGGTCTTAATCTCAGCGTAGAGGGGGAAGATAAATTGATGTTTTATCACGTAAGAGCAAGGAAAATGCCATTATATAACTAAAACATAAAATGGAGCAAGTACAAATTATTGACGAAAAGATAGAGCAGAGCTACGTATCATATGTACGTTTCGTAGAGCAAGAAAAAAAAAGTGAAGATAGTTGAGAATTCAAATTACGTCTTGAAAATTGCCTGTGACGTTCGCTCGACAAGGAAAAAATTTATTTAGAAAAAAATCCAAACTCCTTCGGACATATCTCTAAGCACGAAGTATACCTTGAAAATTATACGATTCTAGCATTAGTAGTCTTCGTAAGCGGTGTGCAAACTCAAAGAATTTCGTTAAGGTATCATATTTATGTACTATAAATAATCTTCTTGTGCGGCTCGTACATAATGTGGATAAAAGCGAGAGATTGGCGAATGCGAGATAGCGAGATGTATTGTATATTATTCTTAAATTATTTCTTTCGGACTCCAATCGTTAATGAACGAGGGAAAAACTTTTGCTAGTGAAATTGTACCTAGTCATTTTCGGGAATTCTGTGATTCTGTGATATTCGATGGGAAAGGCAAATCTAGAGGGTACGAGGAGGATAAAAAAATTATATTCTCGCACTGATTCCACATTATGACGACAGCGCAGAGTCTATGTAAAAGCTAAAAAAGTACGAATTGGCTCTCATAATATTGGGAAATTCTGTGATGTTCTTCAGTTTTATATACTAAGGAAGGATACTGAAGTTGTTTAAAAAAACGTATACGGAATTACGTCGATGTTTAGTGTTGTAAAAATTTTAAAACGACTGCACAAAGATCTTCCGATGGCTGAAGTGTAAGTTGGAAATCACTGAAAATCACGACAACTGATCCGGTTGATATTAAAAATATGTTTCTTTAATCAAAAGCTGCATTGGAAAAAAATCGGTACGATACCAAAGGCGAATTGACTGTTTTTTGTTTTGTTTTGAAGGCGATACCAAAGTTTATAATTATATATTATTAGGTCGGGGAAAATGCTTAGAAAATTGTCTCAACGGGATCAGTTGTCGATGTGAGTCGTGGTTTATTTGTACAAGTTTCGACTAACATATCTTTCCGGGGTACATCCAACCCGCAGTCTGTTTAAACATAATTTATATCAAAGCGAAATTATAGCGAAGATATATAATATAAAATCTATGATATACTAATGTGCCAACAACACCTTCAAAATTGCAAGGGAATTAGGTCTTTTACTATTTACACTGAATGTAGCTAGAAATGCGTCATATCTTACAAAAAAACACACGATGACCATTATTGTCATTGTTCTAACAATTGTCGTCATGGGCGTAGCGTTCAAAACAAAAATCTATTGTATAAAATATTAAGGGACTCTTCGAACTCTAATGCATGGATTCTTTCGTCTCGTACATTGAGAGAAAATCTCTGGGAAAGCAAATATTTTAAACTAATCTATTATTATTTGCAACTTTATATCGTAAAATGTACATATGAAGTACCCCAAGGAATGGAATATCCGTTGCAAATCCGAAATGCGTTGACACGAACGAATAGCTTTCGTAGTGAAGAACAAAATGTTGCAGAGGTTTTGTTTTGTAATTTGAGGATTTGATTGTGTTATTAATGAAACTTTACGTTTAAACGTTGACTTTGAGCTTTTGTTAGAGAGGAATTCACTTGGCGTAGAAAGTTTCTCCTTACGCACAAAGTACTGACAATTTTGGAAATTAATATTCTGTTCATTAAATCGGAAACTTCCTGATTGAAAAATCCGACATCATAGTCTACGTAGGAAACTACGTGGAAAACAGAACCGTACATTGGGATACTAAACGACGTAGTTTTCAAAGTGTATTACGACATCGTGTATTAAAACAGAAATTTGGTGTCCATAGTTGGTTGTTTATTTTAAAAATAGTTTCGAATTCCATAAAAAAAATCGTGGAATTCTTCAGACATAATCATCAAGTGCGTGAACAGCATAATCATTAACATAATAGTTTTTTGCATGATTGGCTCATTATTTTATTGCGGTATATGCCATTTGAATATCATATTTGATCAAAGTTCAGTGAACTGAAAAACACAAAAGTGCAAGTTAAGCGCTGGGCCTGAACTGAACTTTGAGAAAATCTTGTATTTAGATTGGAATTATGTCGGAATACAGTGTTGAGCCAATTTACACAGAAAACTATTTTGAGCATGATTATGTGTGTTTATCTATTTTATGTTTATGTCAACAGATTTCTTAGAAATTTATTTGAGAACATTCGAGGAACTTTTTCTTGATAACAAACAAACTATTTACATCAAATTTTTTACCAAGTCACGACGTAGCTGCCGTCGTCGAAACTTTCAATAAGGATTGCCAGTTAATAGTGAATTCTCCTTCAGATTGTAATTTAATTTTACAAATAGCGGGCCTGATGTTTTGTTGAATTTTTAGAGAGTAACTTGGTATGTAGGACGTTTATGTTAAGTTGTTTTTGAATATGGATTAATTTGCGTTTGAGCCGGCAGCTGGTGAAGCTCAAATTAATTTTCCTGGCGCTGTGAAGAAACTAATTTGATATGCGAATTTACTTTCGAGAAGGCTGATTTTTATAATTTTTAAAATATCAGTTTAATGAAGGGAATCAAATTTATTTGTATTTGTTTTTGCCTTTTATTCCTGATTTAGAGGAATCGACTGATTAGACTGTTTTGATTGGTTTAAAGTTTTCTTGTTGATGTGATATTGACGTACCAAAGAGCATTGGAAAATTGTGTACCTTCTCAGACCACGTTTTGATATAAAGGGGTACGATATTTATTTTAATTTTCCAATTTTAGTCAAAAATAATATCCTCGAAAATTAGAAGGATACAAAATTGTTTTTCTTCCATTGAAATTTTTTTCTGAAAATTTGGCATTGCAGGTCTGAGAATTTATAATTTAAAAACATCTTTTCCTTCAAGAGAAATTTTGTTTTCTTTAATTTCTTTCAAGTCAAAAATTCTTACTTTCGCTTTTAACATTGAAAAAGGTAAATGAACGAGCTATGGAAGGAAAGAGATCAACTTAAAAAAATAAGGAAGTAAAAAAACAATACGTCTTCGAATCGAAAGCTTAGGGAATTTAATTATGAGAAATTGTCAAAGATAGGTGAGAAAGACTACTTAGATTTATTTTTATTATGTCTTCAAAAAGACTTTAAATATAATATTTATATTGTGCCATAACTAATATTAACGAACCTTAAGTATAAAGTAATTGTTATGAAAGTTTTTAAATTTATCGAATGGGAAAATTGCAAAAACACAGGTATGGCTACTGTCTATGGGTGTAACTAATTGTACTGTAATTAAGGAGTACGCGTTATCTTAAGTCAACTATATCATCACGTTTACGGTAACAAGAGAAGTTAGAGTTTCAAACAATCATCTCTTCACCTATCGTCTCTCATATCATGATTTTTCCAGTATATCTTAAATGACAATTAGTTTCACAGAAACTAAAATACATATTGTTTAACATCACGCAGGGTATCATCTCGTAATCGTGCGAAATTTAATTTTCCCTGATATGTCAGAGGACCAAAAACCACTTGTAGCTTATTTACGTGGAAAAAACAACATATCTACAGTTGACAGATAATTTACACCCTCCAGGCATCATTGTTTAATTTAGCTACAAACGCGTTTTTGAAGGAATTCTTTTTGCGAACTGAAAATGACGGAAGCTAGATATAGAAAGCAGCATATCGGAAGGTTATCGAAGGAGAAAGAAGGATACTAGTATTTTAATTTTACGTGTCGTGAAGTATTCGGAGAGAGGTGAAAAGTATTTGAAGGATTTGAAATGAGAAAGCGCTTGCTTCATATTGACAACGATTTTTCCTGTAATATATATTGTGTATAATTAACTCCTGTTCTCAACAAATTTGTGAGTAAATGAAATCGTGAAATATTATGATATTGTAAGAATCCGCTCACCTTGAATCCTCTCTTCGAACTTTTGTACATTATTTCTTCGCACGATCACGCCACTATGAATCATATCCATATTCATCATCACTTTTGTTTCACGCAACGTACTCTCCCTTTGGAGAAATATAAATATTGCGAATAGATACATACCTTAGGTTCATCGAAAATAGAACGTCTCGTGCTCTGATTATTTTCTACGTTTTATCTCGATTACGTCTTAATTTTAATTACTGATTCCTTATCATCCACGCGAGATGTAGTTCAATTTTAGTTGAGATACATGTACGATAGTGACTACGAGTCGATGGCACGTTATGTTAATTTTTATGTACATACGTATACATATTATATATTATATATATTATAGGCCTATTTTCTAAGGTGTCTCATTGGCTCTTTATTATTATTATTAATATTATTATTATTCAAGTTACATTACGTCCGCTCTCGAAGTGATTGTTGAAATATGTTTATTATCAAACTTATCGAATACCTATATTCTAATGATTATTATTGCGAATTTTTTATCTTCATTGCGAAAATTTGAATTTCAAACTCGTGATCGACGATTCGGACCCAATGAGGCGACTCGAATGCAGTGACTAACTTTTTCTTGAATTATCTTTTTGTCTTCTCTCTCAAGCAACGTGTCGCCTCGTTGGCGAGTTTTCTTCATTTTCTCTTCGTCAAGAGACACTTAAAGTTCCGTCACGTCGATGGAATCGCAGTTTTTATCCCGACTATTAAGTGATATTTTATCCTCACGTCATTAAAATCAGGAAGACAACTTAATAAGAGATAAGGCCGGCTGTCGAGTATTAGAGAGAGATCCTGAAATGAAATGTTATTCCAAACAATTCTATAAAATATTTGTAACTTCAATTTAATTTCTAAAATTTGTATTGAATGAATGGTAGTTAAAAATTGCTCAATTGCGATTTTGATGCAAAATAATGATGTTAGGGATCTTTCGAAAGAATCGCAGTCCGACTAATTTATAATGTAACAAAGTGCAACACGCTGCCTTGCTGAACAGTACAAGTACAAAACGAATACAAATACATAAAACATGTCTTCGATTTAATGAAAAAGAAAGAATTTCTGGTAGTTAAGGTATCAAAAATTGTTAATGGTAAGGTAATGAAAAAGCAAAGAAAATCTCCGTTAGTAACGCCGTACGCGTTCTTCACAAATATACCTCAGTTGCCGAGGCCTCAGAACCTGCGCATTGTGTGTACTTCAGTTTATCTTCGACGCCTTATGCTTGTTAATTTCAATTACTATTCACTTTTTCGAGAAATCAATGAAAAATCGTGAAGAAAAATGAATAAAAAAACAGAGTCGAGAAGAGCGTGAATAGTGATTGGAAGTGTCAAAGTAAAGACGTGGCACAAAAGTGGAACTGCAAGGTTGGCTAGAAAGCATTTTTTACAAGTTAAGAAATTCATAAAGGACTCATCGATAATGAAAGTAACGATTAATCGAGACAAAAATTTAACAAATCATAATCTAGCAACGCACTCTACACTGCCAAAAATCAAAGCAAAGTCCGGCGAACTTTGCTGAGATTAAAAACTCAATCTTGCCTTCGCAGTCCACTGTGCGAAATCAGATATACTTCCCTCATGTATGTCCGTGTTTCTCATGTAATAGTGATCGTTTTCTGAGGCCCGGCAATAACAGATTCTCATTTAAAGCTACAATAGTTAAGCTACAATAGTTGTTGTACTTACGTCTCGTATTTTATCAACACTGTCTGAATAATTCTGCGCATCGATTGCTCGTATAGCTCAAAATAATCCTGTTCAATAAAAAAAAAAACTTAATTTTCAGGATAGAAAGTAATGAAAATCTGATAGAATTCAAAACCCTAGGGATTATTTAATTCTACTGAGAGGGATTGATCTCAATTTCTCAGAAACAACGTGATGCTAAGGTTGCCATTAATTTTTCGGGACCTTAAAAAATGTTTCTGGGATATTTTATTTTGAGCGATGCAAGTGAATCATGAGCAGACAGCAGTCGCCATATATTATTATATTTTACAGAATATAAATATATTGTTCCGTTATCGCAATTATCATTCGTGTAACATAATCAAGCGGTTAATTAATTAACGATCAAGATTCTTAAGTGAGCTTTGTAACAATCAGCTTCTGCCAGATGTCCATAATTCTAATCATTCATTAATCGCCTGCCGTCGAGATTCACTGATTAAAAATCACTGAACGCAAAGTCTGCCGGTTTTTTCCCCGTTTCTCGACAACAGACTGCCTCGACTGTCTTCGGAAAAAATCGAGTAGAGACTGGATTCCTTACGTGGCGATGAGGATTCTATATTTTCTAAGAGATTTCCCTTCTCCAAACTTGTCTCCAGTCTCCACTCGGAGGGAAACAGCAATCTTTTTTATCGCAATAGCCACTTTTATGGAACATAATCTATAATCGAGCATTCCAAGTATCGGCGAAAGAAATATAATATAGAGAAAGATGTTGATCAACAAAAAAAAATGATTAGGAGAACTCGAATTCCGTGGAAAAATAAGAAGAAAGTACGAAAATCGTACATATTATAAGCATTCGACATACGAAGTGGTGAGACAATTAGTTGAACGCGGCGATAGAGACGGAACGAATTCCGTGTCTCTGATGTGCATCGCATCTTTAGGCTATTGATATAACAATTATACAATATGATAATTAATATATATATAATTATATATTATTAAATAAGTGTTTATTCGCATTTTTAACATGATAAGGAATTATTATTATAAAAATTCAATAATAGTTGTTGGTGTAATATTATGAAATAAATCTTTAACGATAGACGTATGAGTTTTGTGTTCTCCTTTATCTCATTTTCTTTAAGTCAAATTCATAAAATCACCTTAGCATTGCCAATTAAAAGTAGAAAACTTGTTTGAGCTTTTTGGGGTCTCTGATTTCTAAACATAAGTGAATGGCAAGTTATTATATCATGATGTGTAATTTTAATTATTTACTAGCAAACAGAGAAAACGTTAAAAACCTAATTTGATAGTTAAATTTACAATGCTGTTAAGGAATATACTTTGAACTTTTGCTGAATAATAAATTATGTATTTAACCCTTACTTGACACACTTCTGAGGAGCTCTACGCAATAGCGACCAAAAATTGTTTAAAAACATAATCTATTGAATATTTTTACTCGAAAATTGTATCAGATAATCTTAAGAGCTTACTTTGAAGGAATTTGTAAGTTATATAGCAAAAAATTAAAATTAAGTATCCATTAAATATTTATGAAAGTAAGGAAAACTGCTCGTGGGGTGTTTTGCACCCCAGTGTGTCAAACAGGGGTTAAATTATATTTTGTCTTAAAAGAAATATATAATGTGATTATTTTAATTGCAGTACTTTACCAACAAAAAATCCTGTTGATTCTCCATCAAAAATAAGTATAGTAGACAAAATTATTTGGAGATTGCCACATCAAAATATTCCTGAGTTTATAAGCTAACAATCAATTTCATAACTATCATGAAATTTTTTAGTTATCTACTTACTTTACTTTTAAAACGTAAATTATAAATAAAACAGGTGCCCGCGGTGTGCCTCGACTGACTTCAACCCCAAACGGCTTGCATATGCCGTTTTTTCTGAATATACTCCTAGATGAATACTCCAAAAAAATACTCCAAAAGTAATCAACATATTTTAATGAAAATAAGTTAAACATAGAATTCCATGGACTCAAACCATGCAGCTTATCATATGCCCCAAACACCTTAAAAAAAAAATTATGGCATTTCCAGCTCGAAAGTTCATTGCCTCACTACCCGATTCAACTAGTGTTTCTAGGTGGATATTTACTACCAGTGTGGGCCTACCACACCCACGACGGGTCAACAGCACGCAGTATTCCCGAACGGTCACCCATCCAAGTACTAACCGCGCCTAACACTGCTTAACTTCAGTGATCTTACGAGAACTGGTGTTTTCAGCGTGGTATCTCTATATAAACACCTTAATAAGAAATAAAGTGCTTGCAATTTTCTCAAAAATGAAAACAAAATCAAATGTTCTATCTCTAAAAGTTTGAGAGTTATGATCCTAAGAAGTCGATTTTAAGCGAATAATCTGACAGAAAAAAATACATAGAGAGATTTGGGGAAATAACTCATTTCCTATGTATATCTGGTGAAAATTGCCGGATAATTAATTAAAGAAGACTTAATTTTGAGTAGATCTAAAAAAAACATTGCTCTAGCTCTAATAGAAGCAAAATTATGGCCTTTTGAATATGACCCTTTCCTTATAAAATTTTGTTCAACGTCAATTTTATAAATAAAATTTTTCATTTTCCAAGAGAACTCATTTCCTCAGCGTTTTAGGTCAAAGTTGCCAGTAATTAGGGAGGACCTAATTTTCAGTGAATATAAAAAAAATTAATGCTCTAGCTCTAATCTAATCTAATATGCAACTATGCCACACATATATTTTATCCGCACGAGCGAAGCGAGTGCGGAATATCGTCGGTGAGGGAGGGGGTTGGGTGGGGGGTTCGGGGGGTGGAGCCCCCCGAGAGGAAAAGTTTCCCCAATGCAAAAAATGCATACTTTCGAAAATAATAATAATGAACGATATCAAGATATTTATTAAAATTTATTCAAATTATTAACTTGAAAATTTCTGTCGAGAAAAATGTAGTACATTAGACTCATAAGAGAGGGCGTTAGGTGCCTACAGCAGGTTTCAGGTTAGGTGCGTTTGTTTCGTGAAAACACGGCGAAGCGTGCGATTTTTCTTACTAAAACACGGCGGAGCGTGCGATATTTCTTCTAAAACACGGAGCAGCGTGCGATCATTGTAGAACGCATGCTATTCGCACGGCATGCGCAATATGCCACAATGCACAAGGAAAACAGATGTGAAATATAGCATATTCCGTGCATGCGTGATGAAAATTTTTTTTTTTCATATGTGTATCTTACGTTTGAATTAAATGAAGACTTAATTAATTTAATTATGAACTGAAAACTTTTATCAACGATGTTATGAAAATATGACTGTAAGCCTAAAATGAGTGAAGACTATTATATTCACATAATGCAGGTTGTAGCCTGATTTCGTAGTCTAGATGATTCTTAGAGACTTTATATTTTGTCCAGATACCTTTAAAATCTGAGTGAACAGACTCTATCGCCTGTTCGCTAAGGAATCCTAGACCTGTTTGCATTTCTTCGCAGAAGTCAGGTATGTGGAAAAATACAGCGCGTACTTTAGGAGTAACCAAAATATCTAAATCCAAGCAACTTTTCTTGAAATTCTCGATTTTATCCAGAAAACAGGGATCAAGATCTACTGAAAAACCTACATAGTAAACTACATTGAAACCTATGTGCGAACCCATATGGGATACTTTTTTAATTCCTGTCTCAAGTTACGATCTGAGATAGGAATATAGGATGGGAATCTATATCGCTTCTTATCATGGGGTTTTATGAGGGTACCTACATGGATGGGTTTGCAATTGATATTTAAGGTGTGCACAATAGTTTCATGTAGGAACAATTCATAGGTTTTCATAGCGGTATTCATGGAAGAACCCCTGTGGAAACCCACAAAATATTTCCCATCCTATCTCACATTGTCATTTGAGACAGAAGTTCAAAAAAAGATCCCAGGGTTTCCACATAGTTTCCCATGTGGTTTATTATGTTAGGCTTTTGCAGTAGGGAGGTGTTTACGAAAAAATCATTGTACGATCGCTCTGAAATCCTCGAAGGCTTTTACATATTTTAAGCACCCTACTCGACCTGTAGCACGTAGTGAATCTACTTTGTCAAGTAAGTTTTTACATGCATTTCCTTTCAAACCGGGACTTCCATGCATTATTTCTCGCTGAAAGTTGCATAATTCTGCCAGCCGAGTAGCATCATCTTCGAATTCAGCCAGAAAATTCGTAAATGTGGTATTTACAACACCCAGCATTAGATGTAGTTCAGGTGGAGAGATCAGCTAATGAAGTGTTTTTCTTCACGAACAATGAAAAGAGGAGGATGGATACAATTATTATAATGTTGAATAATAGGTTTTTCGTCGATCACAGGGGGTAAATTTCAATAAAATTCACAATTTTGTTTTGTAACGTTCCGTCAGCTTGGTTCGCTGACCTCTTCAGACTTATATAACGCTGTCAAGACATCATATAAAATTTAAATTTTTCAAGTAGACAAGAAATTAAATGTTTTTCTTATGAACTAGTCCGAATTTGGGTTTTGTCTATCTCTAGACCGTCATCTGTGAGGTAAGGACTAAAGTTCTATACATTCCACGATCTTGCAGATCTCCTGTCTTCGCATTACACCACGAACACGGATAAGAGCTGTTTTGAGACATGACACCCACCATAATGTTTGCTAGTTTTGAGTCAGTGGCAATAGTTCCTTCGAAATTATTAATATTCCAAACTTTAAATGACATTGGATCACTTTCTTTTGGCCTTGATGTGTTCGATCAAGCCTTCCAGGTTGGTGCAATAAGCTACTGTTTGGGCGGCTTCGGAAACCTCATCAGCTTTGACTTTGATATGATATGATATTTGATATTTTCCAGATAAGATGGTAAATCTGGTCTTCCAAAGCGGCATTAATCTCTCTATGCATCTCACGATGTGTGGATGAACCTTCGAGCTTTCCAACAGACAGATGATAAGTCTATGGGAGGTTGAATCAAAAGCTTTTCGGTAATCTATCCAGGCCATCGATAGAGATCGTTGATAGGATGCTGCATCTTTACAGACACATCTATCGATGAG
>CAKNXH010001020.1:405354-431403 GCA_932178445.1 Andricus quercusramuli
ATAACAAATAATAAATAATATAAACTTACTCTGAACCGCCGACAAACATTCTAAAATGTTTATTAGCTGATTTAATGTCATTCTGAATGAACATGAATGCGTTGAAAGAATGTTAGACTTGAAAACTAGTATGTGGACTACTAAAGGATTGCGTCTGAGCACGAGCATTAGGACTGCCTTCACATCGGGGCCTATATCTCGGAAACTGTTCACTGGACCATTTTTTTGCTCAGGACCTTTTTTGAAGCCAAAAGGTCAAGCTTCCTTTTAAGACTATTTAAAAAAAAATAAAAATACCCCAAGTTGCTAAAAAAGTTAAATAAACAATTGAATTGTTTAAAAAATGCTTAAATTTTGTTTAGTTTTTTTCGTTAATAAAATAGAAGAAAAGAGTAAGAAATAACCTTTCGAAAACCCTAATAAAAATTTTAAATCGCTAAAATAGAAAGGAAGTTACAAGCTTTTGAAAATACCCGTGCAGGCGTTGGGGTTGAAAATGTCACCCCCATCACTTGGAGAGGGGTGGTTTTTGTGGTCTATAAATTTGTCGATTAAGTACTATTGGGTAGGTGAACATATGCCCCGAATTTAAAGAAAATCAAAGAACATGACTTTTAAAGTTGGGGCAGTTGAGAAATAATGCCCCATATATATATACACATACATACATATATTTTTTTTTTCATCTAAATTATTCTCTTGAAATCGACTTTTCAGGACCATAACTCCCAAACTTTTAGAGATAAAACATTCGATTTTGTTTTCATTTTGCAGAAAATGTCAAGCACTTTAATTCTCGTTAAGTTGTTTGGGACGTTGGATGATTTGGAATAAGCCGAGTTTCAAAGAGCTGATTTTTTCCGACTTATTTCACCATTTTTAAAAAATATTGAAGGGTTCCAGTCCTCGTAAGATGTTCAGCACCTGCAGCCCTATTTTTGATGCCAACCTGAATGGCTCAAGCCAATGAAATTCCACGTTTAACTTATTTTCATTAAAATATGTTGATTAAACTCTTCAGAAAAATAAAAAAAAAAGTTTTCTCAAAGAGGGCCCAAGCTATTTTTTTCTTTTTGGGTTCAAAATGATCGTGGGGCATCCCAGAAGTGTATTCAGAAAAAAGGCATATGCAAGCCCTTTTTGGATGAGGTCGGTCGAGACACACCATACACCAACATATGGGGCGGTACAAATTCTACAAAATTAAACTCTACACCTGAAAACTTAATACGGCTCATTCTAAAAGCAAAAAAATCTACACAAGATAATTTAATTTTTATTTTTCAAACCCTACAAAATAAATAAATAATCCTACACCGTAAAACTTTTGGAAAATTAAATGAACTTTACACCGTAGGATTTAATCGTGTTGAGTTTAAATTTCAAATATTTAATTTGTTGAATAACTATACTTGTGTATAATTTAATTTTGTAGAATCGAACCTGTTTAAATTTTTTTTTAAATATATATAAATTAATTCTACTGCAAGAAAGAATGATGATGAGAGAATATTCTTGTTCGATAAATTATTTATATAAATAAATAGAGAAATTATTCAACAGAAAAAAAGTAGCTAAATTGAAAATTATATATAAATATTGTAATCTGAACACGAATATTTTGTTTTAATAATCTTTCTTAATGTGAGAATTAATTACCTAACAATCCAGGTTGAGTGATAATTTGAAAACACAATCAAATTATAAAAAACCTTCGAATTGGGGTTTTCACATTTCGAAGAAGTCATAATTCCTTAATAATTTCTATTGCTATAGAATTCAATGAAAATAATGCAGTACGGAAAATAATTTTTGGTTACTTTTCAAAAAATATTCTTAATATAAACACTTTAATTAAAAACTGTATTAAACGTGGCACATACAAACCCTAAAAAAGTGAATTTCATTAAGTGCATATTGACCCATGTCCAATATAGCTGCTTGATTTCTGACAAATTAAATTCTTCATTGCATCAAAATTTATTTCAGTGCGTTCTTTGTTGCATACGTTTAAAGCTCCATAATAAATTTGATATTTATTAACATTTAGTTAGTGTATAATATCATTAGGACTTTGAACCTTATTTTCTAGGGAAATGGAATGGTTTTTGGCAATCGACAGTTTTGGATCTACTAATTCGGATTAAAATATTCTTTATTTTTCAGCTGTGAAAAATTCTTCACTAGAAATACATAGCCCAGAATTTCTAATCGATTTCTGCATTCTTTGTTTATTACATTTCCGCGCTAACAAATAAAGCAAAAATTGTAATTATGCCACTACATCGACTTCGATTTATTCTGAGCTCATTTCGATTATTTAAGAAAAAAAATTAAGTTGAAGAAATTACCATTTTTTTACTTTATTTGTTGACATAGAAGTGCAATGAATAAAAAATAAAAAAATTGGCTCTAATAATTCTCTTTGTAATTTTTCAAGATTATTTACAAAAAAAAATATGAAAATCGATTTTAATTTTCATATGACAGTTACCTAATGCTTCAATGTACATTGTACATAGTTTTGTTCGTTTTTTGAATTACTTGCTCATACCTAATTTTTCTGAATGAGATTAGATATCCATTTCCTTTAAAATAATTTTTGCAACACAAAATTCACCTAACAAATTTAATTTGAATCTTTTTTTGCTAAACTTAAATTATTTCCTTGCTATCTTCACGCTCTTTTGAATAATTTTGCAAGCTCCAAATGAAACTTTCCTTACAATGTCATGAATAACTTTTTACGATAAAAAATTTTCACACTTTGTGTAATTTGCCATAGATTCTTTTCCCGAGAAACTGGTGTAATAACAATCTTTCATGTAATGTGCCGGAGTTATAAGACTCTAGTATTATGAACTCGAAGGTTTTGTTATAATTTCCCTGTTTTTCATCACTTAATTAAGCAGTAAAGTTGTAGTTTTGCAGGCAGTATGCTGTCGGCTAATTCATCAGCACGTTCCATCTGATTTACATGGCGAATCCTTGAATTCAAATTCATCTATTACAGGTAATTATACAATTAAAAATGTATTACTATCTCGATTACTATTGTACAAAAATTGAAGGACAGTATCTTTTTATCAATCAATTCCTTTGACAAATAAGTTAATTCTAAAAAAAAAAATATAAAAAATGTAAAAAATTGTAAAACTGTAAAACACGCCTAATCTTGTCAGTCTGTTAAAAATAATTTTCAATATTTTCTCTAACCCTTAATCTTTTTTCCCCGTAAACGGTAGAAAGAAGAGATAGAAGATTGTAATCCAGATAGTGCCATACTCATATATTTCATCGTAAATCGTTTGAAAGGGAACTTTGTGTTTTTGGTTGGAACGCAGAATGTGACTCAGGATTGTAAGAACCCAGAAGACATTGGCGAGGATAACTTCTTGCAGTAGTAGAGGATAAGCATCCATCTGTCAGGATCCTGATTATAAAATTCCTGATTATAAAATTCCTATGCGTGAACAATTAATTTTAATTTTCATATAATTCCATTTCTTTACATTTTCTTATTCAATTATTCACATTCGTATTCGAAAATGCCAAAAGTATTAAATTAATAAATTACTTGCATTTTCATAGATGCAGGAGTAAAAGTCGAGTACAGGAAGTTAATTAATCGTGAAACTGAATCCTACTTGAGGTATAGGTTTTCAAGTCAGCTAGCCTTTGCTCATTAACTTCGCTTAAAGTTGAAAACTAAAAAAGTTTTGTTATTACTTCTTTTAAAAAGCAAGCATCTGCTAGTGAAACTCTCAAATGTTTATAACGTAACTGCAATGATAATTTAATTCGTTTATCACACTTTACTCTGTATTGCTACTTATAATACCTCAATAATTTTATAATAATAGTAATGAAGATGAAGATTGAAGTATTAAATTTTGAATAGCGAAGTATAGACAACCAATGGTTAGTTGCCCATAATTGAATTAATAAAATTGTGGCTTGCCAATATAGTCATTGAATTCAAAAGTGAAACTTTATATTACATTAATAAAATGTTTACTCCAATATATTTTTTGATTCCATTATTACTTTTTACTTTTTTCAAAAAATACAATAAATATCTGAATGAAATTGTGTAGGACATATTCCAACGAAAAATCAAGAGTCTAGATTCTGTTGAGTGAAATTACTCATCTTGGGACATGATTGGCATCGTTTTATTGTGAAATATCTCTTTCGCTTTTGGTGAACGTGCTGATTGGAATGGAAACAGTTCTACTGACTCGTTTTTCACGTCTGGCTCACAATGCAAACTCAATTATTGTCTTTCGACACGAGTACATATCATGGCGGGTTTTTACGCGAGAAGAATCTTTGACATTTCCCTCCATGCGAATCAGCAAAAATTTGATGCATCTAAAACAAAGCTTTATGCTTCTAAAATAAAGAAAATCCGTCAGCTACGTCATATCTTGAGGATGTTCTAGGTGTACAGCCAAGTTCAAAATGATGTATTCTATAAGTTGATTTATGAACTTTACGAAGAAAGGCCCATGGATTATTGCAACAAATTAAAGAAGAGAAACCTGAGCATGGGTAATAAAAAAAAACAGGTGAAGTTATAATTGTTTATTTAAATATAGTTATTTGCATATTTGTGTCATTTCTTTCACTGTAGATAAAAGTCGACATTTTCATTCAATTTTATTCACAAAAGCTCATTCATTCTCCCCCCCCCCCTCTCCAAGCTCTTCCCTCCCCTCTCTCATACAATATGATACAGTGTTATAACATGTGATTATATATCACATAATATGATATAATATTATACACTATCACCCTATATGATACAAAAGGATACGATACAATGTAATATGATGTAATATGACACAGTATAATACAATATCCTATGATATGATACGATATGATACAATACAATGAATATGATACAGCATGACACAATATAATCCGGTAGTGTACAATATGATACACTATCACACTATATGATACAGTATGATACGATATGATGTAATATTATACAATATGATACGCCATAATACAATATGATGCTATGCGTTACATTACGAAACAATATCATACAATATGATACAGTATGATCTGATATACAGCATTCTCAACCAAATCACACTCTGAAAGACTATAATGATGTATATGTATGTATATATATATATATATATGATATAATATGATATGACATAATACAATGTGATACAGCATTGTACAATATGATGCATTACCATACAATGTGATACAATATCATATATTATAATAGAATATGATACAGTATCATAAAATGTTATGCAATATGTTGCAATATGGTACAATATGGTACAATATTCCACCCCACGTGAAAAAATTCTACGGAAAGCGTTCAACGGAAATTCCATGTGGAAATTCCATGTGGGAATTCCAAACGGACATTCTACAAACATTTCTACAAACTAACAGTTGGTTCTTCGAGGACACGAGACATTCTACCAATGCTCCAGGTGTAAAAAACACATCTTCTCCGGAAAAGTCTGGGTTTTACAGTACATTAGGGTTCTAAGAGTGGATTTCTCGAGGAGACGAGTTCCAGTCAATGCTCCAGGTGTGAAAAACACATCTTCTCCTGGGAAGTCTGATTTTGACAGTACTTTAGGGTGCTTGGAGTGGGTTCATCGAGGACATAAGATTGAACCACTGGCCCGGGTGTGAAAAGCGCATCTTCTTCGGGGAAGGCTGGTTCAATCTCGTTTCCTCTAGGAACTTACTTCAGGGACCCTAATATGCTGTAAAAAAACATACTTCTCCGGAGAAGATTTTGTTTTGTTCACCTGAGCCATTGATTCAATCTCGTTTCTTCGAGAAACTTATTCCAGGGACCCTAAAGTACTGTAAAAATCAGACTACCCCGAAAAAGATGTAATCTTTACACCTGGAGTATTAACTGGAATTCGTGTTCTCCAGGAGCACTCTAAAGTACTGTCAACACCAGACTTCCTAGGAAAAGATATTTTTTTTACACTTTGGGCATTGATTCAATCTTGTGTCTTCGAGATACTTACTCCAGGGACCCTAAAGTACTGTAAAACCAAAACTTCCCCGGAAAAGATGTGTTTTTTACACACGGAGAAAAATGGATGGTCAAAGTTAGAAAGTCAAAATTTACAGAGCCAGTCATTCCTTCTATATGGTCGAACGGCCCTTCCAACATTTTTTCGACATAGTCAGAAAGACTCTTATTTTATGGCCAGTCTGACGATTATAAGAACATCAGACTCACTACCAGGGATAACTAAGGTATCCCTTTCGGTATGGTCAATACGCGGATCTTTTTTTTCACTCATTTCGACCATTCCCGAAGGACTAGATAAACCATCTCATATGCTCGATTGCTCGACGTTTGCGCGTCAATCATGCGCGTGAAATTTTTAGGTTACCGGGTATCGCTAATTGGTGTTTGGTGCTAATTTGCATAACGGACGCGTGGACCGCGAGCTGCTAATAATTATTGACAAGCAGTTTTTAAAGTATTCGCAAGTATTGCTAGTGTTGTGCTTGAGGTGTTTCTCTTGTTATTCCCTAGTGTTGAGAATTTAAACGATCGTATTTGTAAGTATCTATTTTATATAATTATGTGACATTCGAAATAGTTGATCCTGTTATTATTCTTCAGGTTATGTTATAATAAAAGCTTAACACTTTTATCATTTATATATATATATATATATATATATTTGTCATTTTTGATTATTTAAATAATCACTGAATATTGTAGTATTAATTATGTAGTTATAACTTGATTCTTAATTGTGAATTTTACAATAAAACTTTATCTTCCAGTTTTCACCTATTCCACCTTTAAATTCGTGGAAAGATAGATGGAAGGGTCTAGCTCATACGTGAAGCTGATGGAGAGCTGGAACTGTGGGGAAAAAATTATTCAAATATTGAGAGGTAATAGTCATCAATTTTATATTTTAGAACTTCACTTATTTGGCTGAAAATTAATGTGATTTGTTAAAAACTCGTCTTTTCTTTTTGTAGAAAATTAATCTTAATCGAAAAGTCAACTATTGGGTTAAAAATGTGTGATTGTTGTTGAAAATTTATTTTTGGGATTAAAAACTAAATGTGTCAAGTTCAAATTTAATTATTTGATTGAAAACTGACCTTTTTTTTCGTCTGTTTTGAAAATTCAACTGCTTTTTAAGATATTCATTTTTCCTAATTTAGAATTAATTTTTACAGTGAAAATTTAAGTGTTTTATTTTTGTTTGAAAATTAATCTTTTTCGTTTGAAAATTTAACTATATGGTTCAAAATTTATATAATTCCTTACAAATCTCTTTTTTTGGTGGGAAATTCATAATTTTAGTAGAAAATTTAAATGTTTAGTTGAAAAATGAACTTTTTTAGAATTTCGCTTTTTTGGAGTAAAAAAATTATTTCTTAAACTGAAGATTTAACTATTTGGTTGAAAATGAACTTTTTGGATAAAATTTCATATTCTTGGCTTGAAAATACTACTATTTTATATAGGAAATTCGTCTTTTTGTCTTTGAAATTCAAAAATTTCTCTGGAAAGACAACTATGCCGTAGAAAAGTTAACCTTTTTGTAAAAGATTAGTCTTTTTTTACAAAATAATTTTTTAAATGAAGTCTCCATTTATAATTCATTTTTTTCATATTTTAGAACTTTACTTATTTCGTTAAAAATTATTGTGGTTTTTCAAAAATTCGTCTTTTCCTTTTGTAGAAAATTAATGTTGATTGAAAAGTCAACCATTTCGTTAAAAATGTGTGAATTTTCTTGAAAATTTATTTTTGGGATTTCAAACAAATGTGTCAAGTTAAAATTCAACTATTTGATTGAAAACTGACCTTTTTGTTGAAACTTCATATTATTGAGTTGAAAATTCCATTATTTTATATAAAAAATTCGTCTGTTTTGAAAATTCAACTGCTTTGTAAAAGGTTCATTTTTCCTAATTTAAAATTAATTTTTACAGTGAAAATTTAAGTGTTTCATTTTTGTTTGAAAATTAATCTTTTTCGTTTGAAAATTCAACTATATGGCTCAAAATTTATATAATTTCTTACAAATTTCTTTTTTTGGTGGGAAATTCATAATTTTTGTAGAAAATTCATATGTTTAGTTGAAAAATGAACTTTTTTTAGAATTTCGCTTTTTTGGAGTGACAAAATTATTTCTTAAATTGAAAATTTAACTATTTGGTTGAAAATGAACTTTTTGGATAAAATTTCATATTTTCAGCTTGAAAATTCTACTATTTCATACAGGAAAGTCGTCTCTTTTTCATTAAAATTCGAAAATTTGTTTGAAAAGTCAACTGTGCTGTAGAAAATTTAAGTTTTTTTGATTACAAAATCATTTTTTAAATGAAAAATCAATTTCTCCGAACAAAAATTCAACTACTCGATTTTTGGTTAACAATTGTTCTCCTTTTATAATTTACATCTTCACCTATTTGATCGAAAATTTATATATTTTGTTGAAAATTAATTTCTTCCAAATGAAAATTCAACTATTCCATTTTATCAAGCTTATTATTGAAGAAACGCGACTTTTCCGAATGTATGTTAAATTGAGCATTCTTATTTAAAATTTTTATATCAATTTTATTTTGTGATAGCTTAATTTAATTTGTATTTTTTTCAACTTAATTAATTATTTTTAGGGTCTTCGAGCATACCTCGCTGCAAATTTAGAGGGTCGACTTGTCTTGAAATCGGGCGTGAACTTAGGCCACACTTCTCGGACCGATTTGGTCAGATCTGTAGTCGAATACTTGTTCAAATACTTCTCATGTCAGAACAAGTAAGTATATTCATTTTCTGTTTGAAAATTAACTTTTTTCTTCAATAGTCGCCTCTTCTGTTTAAAAATTAAATTTATTTGTTGTTGATGCTACTGTTTGGTTACCAATTATTATTATTTATAAAATTCACTATTTGGTTAGAAATTTATATTTTTTCCTTTAAAATGACGTTTTGTTGAAAATCTAAGTTATTTGTAAAAGAAATTGTTTCGTTAAAATTATTATTTTTCGTTGAGGTTTAATCTATTTTATTTGAAATTCGACCATGTTGTTGAAAATTAGCTTTCTTCTTGAAAATTTATCTCTTTTCATTGCAAGTTCAAGTACGTTTGATTAAAGTTTAATCATTTTGGTTTGAATATTCGATCATTTGGTTGGAAATTCATTTTGTAGTTTGTAATTTAAATATTTGGCTAAAACTTCAATCACATTTTTAAAAATTCATCTCTTTTGCTTGAACGTTTCCAGCTATTTGATTGCAAATGCAAATGTTCGAATTATTCTTTATTCAATTCAATTAACTGATTGAAAATTAATCTTTCGGGCTAATAATTCAACTGTTTTCTAAAAAATTAGACTTTTGAAATTTAAAACTCAGCTCTCTTGTTAAAAATATGTCTTGGGGTTGAAAATTCGTCTGTCTTGGTTAAAGTTCAACTATTTTGTCGAGAATGCAATATATTCAGACTTGAGATCTTGTGCGATTCATAACATCCTTTATAATTTTAAACGACAACTCCGACTTTTTAAAGCCTTCTAGTCAATTCGAGCCCTGGATTCAAAATCAAAACTACTGTGTAGCTACTTTTTATTCTATTAAAGATTCCGTTCTCCTACCTGACGAAAATTCGACCACGGCTTACAAGTATTTACGACACAACGTGGGCACCTTTGAAGAACAAAAGGAAAACTGGCGCTTGTGCATTTCCGAGCGAGCAGCATTTTTAAAGGATAACGACATATTCGACTACATCAAGCTCTTTCCGGTTTTGCGAGTACAGATTGGATACAAACTGCTCTTACAAGATTTTGATTAAAAGTATTTAGCAAAAAGAAATGCATTATACGCAGTGTGATCACACACAAGGAAATCGTCAGGCAAGCGAAAGTTGCGAGCGTTAGCCGTTTAAGTGCGTTAAATATTAAATAATTTATTCTATGTTATATGTACAATGCTCGACCGCAATTGCGTTAAATTCTAGATTTAGCTTTAATGAAGGCTGTAACGAAATTGTGATTTATGAAGGAATCTCCATAGGTATATATTAAATATAGCAGCGACTGTTTTATCATAAAAGTTATATTTATATTTATGCTCCTAATTCTAAAAATAAAACTGCATTTATAATCACATTCTTCAGCGAACTCTAACCTATTTATCATTAATTTGAATATTTCGTTTAATTTTAAGGTTACGTCAGGGTTTATCATTTTTTCAATCCATATATTGTTTTTGTATACGCTATAGAATATGTTATACTCTACATCTGAATTTCTGTGAAATGATGCTAATTACATAGTACGATGACTTTTATTAATTGATGAATAGTCAGAAGTATTTCCATAGCAATCTTCAGTAAAAACTACTAATTCACAGACAAAACGTTGAAAATTAAATTCAGAACGAATTTTTTCTTACTAATTTCTTTTGTTACGATTTAATATTACAAATTAGTAATTTTTTATTGAAGATTATTATCAGAATGCTTACTATAAATCAATTGATAAAGTTCTCCCCACTGTTTAAATAGTAGTCTTTCATACTAGTCCAGATTAGAAAATCAAATCAAATTTCTTTATTATTCTTCAAAAATAATATAAAAATATATATATGGCTCTTAGAAATAGTAATTTCAATCGTATCAGATTTTTGAATCGACCCTCTGCAATAATCGAATTTGCCCTCCTAAAATATACATTTTGAAATTCCGGGATAATCTAATCGACCATTCCGAGCTGATAGAATCGCCTGTATTGAGATAATCAAAGTGGTGATCCGAAGTGTCCAAGCCGACCCTTCACAATGACCAGTTTAACACTTTGAGAAAATCGAATCGACCATCTGAGACCATCGAGTGGTCTGTCTAGAGACAATCATATCGACCCTTTAGCATGATCGGGTCAGCTTTCTTGAAATGACCGATTCGACCGCCCGAAATGATCGAGTCAACACTTTGAGATGATCGATTTGAACCTCTTGTTTCAACCTTCTAGAGATAGTCGCTTTAGCCATATTCAAGGGCTGTCCTATAGTTGACCCTGCAATATGGCTGGTCTGCACATCTAGATGGCCAAACAGACCTTACATTTTTCTCCGTGCACCTGGGGCATTGATTCACTCTCGTGTCTTCGAGGAACCCACTCCGGGGACCCTAAAGTACTGTAAAACCCAGACTTTCTCGAAGAAGATGTGTTTTTCACACCTGGAGCATTGGTGCAGTCTCCTGTCCTCGAGGAATCCACAGTAGGTGCAAGGTTTTGACTTGGGAGGGACTTGGCAAGGGTGCGATGTCTGGAGTGTAATTTCCGAGAGCGCAGTTCATCACCGTAAGTCAAACTTAGTCCAAAATTAGTTTGTAGAAATGTTTGTAGAATTTCTGTATGGAATTTCCACGTCGAATTTCCGTAGAACGCTTTCCGTGGAATTTTTTCACGTGGGATAGTGTGATACACTATCACACTATATGATACAATATGAAACGATATAATGCAACATGATGCAATTGATTATATGTATAACTGTTTTCAATACAAATACTTATTCATTTCGAACTTACTCCCAAATAGTATAATTATTTCGAGTAATATTTCAACTACACACTAAAAACAGACTATTGTCTGTCAAACGATTCCGTTCACTATTAAAGGATTTTCCATTCAAAATTGGCATAAGAGGAAATCCTTTCATAGTTAAAGGATTGTCTTTTCAAATGATATCCTTTAACTATGAGAGGATTTCCTTTCATCTTGAA
This sequence comes from Andricus quercusramuli, assembly GCA_932178445.1. Lineage (NCBI taxonomy): Eukaryota > Metazoa > Arthropoda > Insecta > Hymenoptera > Cynipidae > Andricus > Andricus quercusramuli. The sequence continues at coordinate 417,132 of CAKNXH010001020.1, forward strand.
GTAAAATCTGTTTTCGAACAGAAGAAAGAATAATTTGAACGTTAAATGAAAACTTATTGCATGGTATTACGTGCAAGAAGTGTACAAAAACCGAACTTTGGTGAATGTAAATATAAAATCGAAGCTCTAAGAAACCATTTCACAAAGAACGTCTTACGAACTTTCGATTGTCAAAAGCATTAAAAAAAATGTATACTTCAGTTGTGAAAAGCGAAAAAATCAATGAAAAGTGAGGTTATGCGGATCGAAAATTGATCTTTCAGTATACGTACCTTCCAAAGGTTTCGCGTCAAAATCTGGGATTCCTAATTTTTTGAATAAATCCATTTTCTACGTCATTTCGCACGTTTTCTTACTCACTTTATCAATTAATAAATAAATCGTGCAGTGAAAAATTCACTCATGCGTAGGCGCAGTTTCTCCGCTAGCCAACAAATGAAATCCTCTAATAGTTAAAGGAATTCTTTTCAAAGTCAAAAGAAATCGTTCATCAGTAAAACTACTTCCGTTTTGCATTTAACGGATAAGTCTTTGAACAGTGAAACAATTCTATTGATGGACAAAAGAAATCTGCTTAATTTCAAAGGACGCGTTTTGAAAGGAACGTAATTTTACTGTTAATAGACTTTTTCTTAGAGTGTATTTTTATGCTAGAAGTGTTCAAAGAAAACCCACTTAAATTTACATCATAATAAGTTTTAACTTCTACCTGGAGTCCTATTTGGGAAACTAAACATGAAGCATTAAGAAACGCGGGTCTGGTCCTAAATTTTCATAATTATGAAAAAAGCAACATAAAATTGTTCAACAAAGAAATTTTTTTATAATTATAAAAATGTAGGAACAGGCCCGCATTTCTTAGTGTTTTATGTTTAGTTTCCCAAATTTTCAACTCGATATCACATTCCATGTGAACGGGAAGTTGGTTGTGAAAAAAATGTTTTGAAAAATGTAGACGTCACGCTCCCTTGTCCTTGAATAACAAAATTTTTACCTGAACTATGTTTTTATTATTCACACTTCGGTTTCTGTTCCAAAATTTGTTCCAATAATCATTGGGTCTTCTTCATCGATTACAAAAATCAAGTTAAGTATTAAGTAATTTTGAACTTGATTGTATACCTAGAACAAAGTTTTACTTCAGTAAAAAAGTTCCATTCGGAACCCATTACAATTCCGAATAAAGTAAAAAATATTTCGGAACGTGACGAATCAGCTCTCTAAACTTAAATCCGTTCAATTTTTTACTAATTTCTATCAGTGACTGAAAACTAGCTATTAATCAGTTATTTTTTACTGACGAAGCAATCAGACTTACTGCTCCTTTAGTAAAAATAACTGAGTCATCGCTGTAATTCAGTCGCTGATTGCTATTAGAAAAATTTTTAACTTATTAAATTTCCAGCGAGTACCAAATTTGGTTAAAAATATTCAAAAGTCCAAAGAAGCACAAAATTATTAGAAAAGTTCCATTAAAAAAAATGTACAAGTTTTTATAAGAAGAAGTTATTTATTTTTTCAACATTTTCACAAGTGCTTGTGGGATTTATTGGGCAGACAAGTACCTAAACAGGACTAAAATACCAAAAACATGCCACTGGATTTAATCGATGACCTCCAGCCAATAAGATTAAGGTTTCTCATTCTGAGGAAAGATTCTAGAATCTCACCAAAAAATCTGCGATGCCGGAAATTCCGACAAGTAAAATTTATCAGAACGATCAACATATAGATTGTGGAATCAAAGTTTGCCAAGTAATTCTAATAGATATCTAGTTTTTTTAGATTAGAGAAATAACAGAAAATATATTGCTTGTAGTGATAACTTTCTACTTGATTTTACTTTTGTATCTCATAAGGTTTTAGCAGATTTCACTTCCTCTTTTAATAACAATTTTTATCCAATAATATACTTGTTTAAAAATAATAAGAATATTTAATACTCAGCAAAACAAAATACATCTAATTAGTATTATGATGCTATTATAAATTAAAATATAACTATAAACAGAAAATGTTGTGCTAAACGGTTTGATAGTGTAAGCTCCAGATCAACTAAATTGCTGAAAATCGAATTACTTCAATAAAAGGTGCAAAATCTTGACAAATGATTAGCGAATAAAAATTTTGCGAGATATACACTACTAGATATTTATCTAAGAGAGTTATGTTAAAATTTGTACACACCTACGTGAAAAAATTCTACGGAAATTCTATGTGGAAATTCCGTGTGGAAATTCCACATGTAGATTCCATACGGAATTTCTACAAACATTTTTACAAACTAATTTTTGAACTAAGTTTGACTTCCGGTGATCAGCTGCGCTCTCGGAAATCACACTCCGGTCATCACACCCTTGCACCAGATATGCGAACAACATCTTCTTGAAGAAAATTATGTTACCCACGTCAAAACGTTGCACTAACAGAGGGTTCTTCGAGGACATGAGACATTCTACCAATGCGCCAGGTGTTATCAAACACATCTTCTCCTGGGAAGTCTGGTTTTTACAGTACTTTAGGGTCCATGGAGTAAGTTCCTATAAGTCAATTGAACCTTACTGAACCTTATCTATATTTTAATTGTAGTATGGGAAAAAAACGGCTGGATAGTCAATTGAGACTTTCAGACTCCACCAGGATCAGACTATATTTTAGTGGTTCGCTATATGTGATTGATTCAAATCAAATTTTCAGTCTGTGTAACTTGATGGAGTTTGAGTATCTTTCTCATTTTCTACTCCATTGCCGTATCCATAAAGTATTCAGAGCACGCTACATTGAAAAATACTTAGAAGGGTCAAGTACTGACTTAGAGTCTATCGAGCGCCTTTTAATTCCACGAAATATTGACCAGCTGAATGACATTTTTAACTATATTGTACAAGCGCTGAGAGTTAGATCTTTTATTATTACTGAGTTAGAGTCTGATTTTAAGTATATCTCTACTCTCTTCTTATGTACATTGATCTGTTGCGTCGCGTGCAAATATTTTATTTATTTACTTTTTTTTTAATAGTTTTTATAGGTATAACTTAGGATTATTCTGATACGAGCATAAACTCGAGACCCCCTTGTAAAAGCCAGCGGGCACATTACAATGAGCGAATATTAAGTAGAATTGCGCAGACTTGTTTTTTAATACGAATCACATCTTATTCTAGTTATTTTATGTGCGATTCCTTTCTTATCTCATTCTGAATTTGTCTGATAAATGTAACCTCGAATCTTGAACCTTAAATTTCCTCGAGGAAACAAGTTCCAGCCGATGCCCTAGGTGTAGAAAACACATCTTGTCCTGAGAAATCTGGTTTTTGAAGTATTTTAGTGTGCTTAGATTGGGCTCATCAAGGACACGAGATCCAGATAATGCTCTAGGTGTAAAAAAGACATCTTCGGGGAAGTCTGTTTTTCACAGTGTTTCAGGGTGCCTGGAGTGGTTTCAATCTCGTATCCGCGAGGAACTTACTTCAGGGACCCTAAAGTACTGTAGGAACCAGACTTTCCTGAAGACGATTTGCTTTTTACGCCTGGGGTTTTGACGTGGGTAGCATAATTTTCTCGAAGAAGAAGTTGTTCGCATACCTGATCCAAGGATTTCGGAGTTTGATTTTCGAGAGCACAGCATATCACCGGAAGTCAAACTTAATCCAAGATTTATAGATGTGGACATTTTCTTCGGTCTTAGCAGCCATCAAATATCAAAAACTCCAATTGTAATGTATAATTTAAGAAAAACTTTATTACTCTTGATTTGTAGAATTTTTTCATAAAAGGTATTAATAATTATTCGGGTCAATTTATATTGAAATTTTCAGACTAGTTAATTGAATAGTCTTGGCTCAAAAGCGATTGAACTGCTAAAAAATTGAATTCTGGGAACTAGATCTTCAGCTAGCCCATTTATCCTGATATTCCGACATAAATCAATTGACATTTTTTTGTTTTAAGGAGTGGCGATTCAATATCGCTAGTCTTGATATACATACTTTGATTCAAGAAAGTTTCTAGGAAAAATTAACCAAAAGCCCGGTTTACTTTCCTACATAAGTTACGCAATATTGTTTGACTTTCACCTCAATGTTTATCTTGTGTACCTAGACTCGACTCTTTCCAAAAGCTCAATATTTTTATATTTTAAATGTGAACACTTTTATTTTCATATTATACATTTACACATTGAAGAATGCCACAAGCGCACTTTCGTCGTAAAAAAAACTCGTCGTTTTTCAATCCCATATACCTAAGAATGAAAACGCCTGTGTTAAGTTTCTCAAGATTGTACCTAAAGCAAATTGTCAAAATTTGTATGCTGAAAACGCAAAAGAATAATTAGAATGACCTGAAAGTACTTATAATTATTGTAAACTTCAATGTCCAAAAATATTACCTGATAAAAGAAGTTGAAATGTATAACTCGAATTAATTATAACTTCTTGACAAATGAATGATATTCTTGACAGGAAAAAAATATTCATTTTTAGACCCCTCTATCATTTTTACCGTCAAACGAGTTTTCCCCTCAATCAATTCGATTCTCCCTTCCTCCTAAAATGGCTGAATATAAGAAAATTCTTCCCTTGTTTTCCGAGCCATTTGTCACGAATCTGGGAAAGCTTTGAAAATATTGCGTTTTTCTTAATTGCTGAAGCGTATTTTCTTTATATATATAGTCGACGCTCAATAATTTTTGAAAAATTATCAATAAGTTAAGCAAAATTTTTTTGATATATCGTATGGGTGATATATGGATGAAAATCCACAAGTCAACACAATTCGCCCATAAACTTTTTTTTGAAAAGCTATTTCGTATTCAAGTAGTACAATTTTTCCAGTAGTTATATGACTAAAATAGTGATGAAATCAAGAAGGGTACTTTGATTTTAAATACATTTTCAACGTTAAATGATAAAATTTGGGTTTCAATGCTTGTAAAAACTCTGTGAAGGTAAGTATAGTTGCCGCAAAGAGCCATAAATTATATGCCTAAAATATATAATAGGATTTATTTTAGATAATGTTTCGAGTATAATAAACTGAACATGAATAAATTTGACCGGGTATCAAAATAATGAACGACAAAATGTTATTTCGCAGGTTGTTACTTACCTGCTTTGTATCGATTAGAGATTTTACAGATAGAAAGAGTGTACGATAAATGAAATGACTTGATGAATTCACCTGGTCTTTTTAAGTGAGAAACTGTGTGTGACTGGGTGACAGCGAGAAAATTATCGATCTAACAAGCGATGCAATTATCTTATTAATTGTCTTTAGAGCAATATTGGACAGATTCAATTTTCCTATCGAGAAAAACTCTTGAGATTGATTATTTGTCAATAAATTTAAATTCGAAAATCGAACTCTTTTGTTAAAAAAATCTTAAAAATCTGTCTTGTGACCTGGTGACAGTCAGTTGTGGGGACATTAAAAAATGAATTGGTATACTATACTCATAAGTATTGAACTCATTATAAACTTTATCTTGTAATTGTTTCTTATAAAAGCCTGTACTCGTTAAAAAAATGTTAAATAAGCAGTGAGTAAAGAAATAAACGCATTGTGCTCTGATAAAATGTGGTCAGGGACATGGAACTGGGTATCATTTTCACATATTTAAATCATTTCTCTCTCTTGCCGGGTTAAGATGTTATAAATATTATCTGTGAAAAGAATCTTAGAAAAATATCTTAATAATAATAATAATATTGAATAATTGTATTTTACCCAGATTCATGAAGCTCGCCTATCTAGCAAAGTGGTGTAACGTTATATTTCTCGAAAATCGTGCAATCGTTGATGTTTAAAACAGAATGGACTTTTATTACTTGATGTTTTTTCATATCGTCATGTGCGCAGGCACATTCTCATCACGCTTGGCGCGCATTGCTGCCAGTTTGAGCGCGTCTAGGGCGCTCGACTGTCTTGATAACGTATTTAGCTCATCATGATATACGCTCTGTCTCTATACGACCCCGATATTTGTGCATTGGCCTTTCAAAGTTAAAGGTCAAAGCATCGACAACTGTAATTTGGTGATTGTGAATTCTGTTTTGTGAAAGATCCTTTGGTTTTAACGAATATATTCTCATCACGTGTCTCGTGCTTCGCACTCGATTTTGTCCAAAATGCGAACTTTCCTACTAGAGATGCATTCGGCGGGACGAGACAAGAAAACATCGATTTGGAAAACAAGCAAGATCGGGTAAGATTCTCGATAAAATTCAAAATTTGAGATCTCGCATAAATACCAAAAATAATGCATCAGAATTTGGAAAATATGGAGGTGGAATCACATGAAAAGAAACAAAAAGGCCAAAAAATACCATTGGAAGCTTCGTGGGCATCAAAATAATGATTTAATATTAACTGTAGTAACATAATTTTATAAAAAATAACCTCTTCATTCAGCACACCGTTCGGTTAGAAGATTGTAAACAAAATTAAGATTCTAAGGACAGAACATCTAAAAGAATGTATTTGAATATAAATCAAATTTATAAGAAAATTATAACGAATTTTTGAAAAAATAATACGCACTGTCTATGGTTACGGAATCTTCCGTAACTTAAACCTTTTTTTTCAGCTCGTTCAGGGCTAACGCTGCAAAAAATTACGTAACCACAGATAGAGCCCCCCGCACTGTCTAGGGTTCCGAAATTTTTCGTAACTCTAAACTCTTTTCCAGCTCGTTCAGGGCTATCGTGACGGAAAATTCCGTAACCATAGACAGTTCTATAATAATAAGGTAAACGTCCCAGTTGTCGTGACGCCGAATTTCTTGCTTTTCATTCAATTCAAATGCATTAAAATGTTTTTCGCTACCACACAATGCTAAAAATTAAATGATTTTATTATCAAGTATTACTTTTAACATAATTTTTAACCCTATATTCAAGTTATAACTAGGTTATACGGTTATTGGGGAATCTTCACGATTACTGGGACATTTATTATATATTTTTAATGCTTTTTTGTGCTATAAATAATTTTGTTACAAAAATGAATTTCATTGCTGTCTACAAAAATGTTATATTCATTTTCTTGTTTTAGTAGTTATGCGAAATTGGACTACTTTCTTTGTATTTTCTTTCTTCTTGATTTTTAAATTTATTTACAATTTTCTCACCTAAGGTTTCATCAATGAGTTAGTTGGATCTTCTAAAATTATTATACTCAATTGCTTTATTTAGCATCAAAATATTACTTTGATGAGCTAGAAATTCACGATGGTTCTTCTCGGCCTTCTTATTTGTCGTGATTCCACTTCCATAATGTTCAGATTCTGCTACCTTATTTTTGCGATTTACGCGAACTTTCGAACTAAAAATATAAACATTATCGAGAATCTTGCCCGATCTTGCTTGCATATTGAAGTCGGGACGGGATGAGATTAAACAATTGAAAACCAAAAGTTCTCGAGAACAAGAATATCTCAAATGCGGGCAATATCAATACTATTATATCACATGTATATTATATTTATTACTGTATCTCAGCCTGAGATTGCTAATTCAGATATCGTAAATTGAAGTAAAAATTTTATTGCAACATGTGTCGTTTTTCCATATATTTAATTTATTTTTAATGTTATTTTTTACAATTTCAACCAAAAATACGCACCCTAGCGTAAAAATGTGCTAAGAAAATTTTGATAACAATAGTTTTTTACGAATTTATAGATCATTTTTTGTTGAACGACTTTTGTCTATTAATTTTGTTCATAGCTTGCGTCGTTTGTACAAAAATTGAATTCTTTTTTTTATTTTATTCTCTAAGATTAAAAAAAAATACGGATCCTATCAAAAAGTGAATCTTAAGAGATTTGTAGATCTTTTTTGAATGCACGATTTTTGTCGATTCATCTTTTTACATAAGGGGTCGTGCATAAATTAGGTAACACAATTTTCCGACAATTTTGACCCCCCCCCCCCCTATGTAACGCTTTTTCCGACTTTTCCCTGTAGTTTTTCACCATTATGTAACATTTAGCTAGACCCCCCTCCCCCCAAAAAGTGTTACGTAATTTATGCACGGCCCCTAACTTGCGTCGTTTTTACAAAGATTCAACTTCTCTATCATTATTGATATTTTCCCATATCTTGCATGGTTTGTTCGCAAGATGGAATTTTTGATTTTTGATTATTTTTTCGTGCGATCAAAATTAGAATTTTTGATTTTTCATAAAATTTGAAAATTTGTTATGGAAATATTGTAGCGTGTTCAAGAAGCAAGGTTTTTCTCCTCTTGACTTTTTTCATATCGTGCGTTTTTTGGCTTAAAATGTTCATTTCCGATTGTTTTTGGAATTTTGTACCTGCATTTTTGAATCTTAAAAAAGCAGTCTCGAACATTTTAAAAATGCGCCCACTTTTTGAGTTTTGATTCAAACCGGCTGGCTAACGAACTTGACCTTCATTTTAGGACACTTAAAGAGTATACCAAAGCCCAATCCAATCTGTCAATTCCTCCGAAAGTTATCATGCTAACAGACTAGAAATATACATACGTACATACATCCTTCAGAAATAAGTAACTTTCCCGGGTAAAAATATTTTGTCTTGATTTTGTCTTGAATGTCTTCAATATGTCTTCAGGACCATGATGTCTGGTTCCGTCTCACCAGCTAGACATTGGAGATATACAGACTTTGCTTGCATTTATGACTGTTGACTGAGCCAAGACAAGGCCAGGTTGACTTGTTTCATGAAAAGAAGTGTAAGTCCTGATAAACATAACGAATTGCTCTTAAAGAAAATTATATTGCCAGTTTGTGGCTTTGACATTTGCCAGGGTCAAAAGTGAAGTAGTTTTAGTTTGTAAATTTTATTGTCCATTATACTCCGGCGTCTATAAACTATGGACCCCACCGGCAGGGCCTTCCATTTCCAGGAATCAGGTAGCTAGGTGAGGAGCAAGCAGTTGACATCTGCTGAGGATTAAAATTTTACAACCGATAAAACTTGTAATTTTGTAATAAATAATTTTTAAATGAGAAATTCGGAACCTGTCTGTCTCAACAACTGCAGGCATATAAAATTTTTGATGAAAAGATTAAAACTGTCATTTTCTAGAAGTATCCAGTGAACTGTTGGAGATAGGAAAAAATGGACAACATTTTTAGATTCGCCATCCAAACAACATAACTACCCGTGCAGAAATTTCGATAGGGCTCTAGTGGGGCTCCGACGAGTTTTCCCTATCTCTAATCGGGCTCTAGTGAGGAAAACTAGCCGGGCCCCCATCTAGAACGTAACGCTATGGCCATAGGGGCCCCACTAGATTTTCTAGTAGGGTTCTAGTGGGGGTCGCCCGCCTACAACCCCATTCAAGAGAAGGGCCCCTACAAGGCCCATGTGTTTGATTTAAGTTAGCAGCTAGGAAATTCCATCTTCCTTCTCAGTCTTTGGCGTTGAGAAGAATATTTTTGAATTCAATGAGGAAGACTTTCTCATCGATATTTTGGCCCATTGAATCTTTACGTGTGTTGGAATTAGCAGCTGAAATAATAATAGTACACTAAAATATGCCAATTGCTGAATTATAATTGATTGATTCTCATTTTTATACGTACCCCGAATTTTGTAAATTTACTTATTTGACATTTTTTGTATTATAATGTAAGAGAATAATATTTTTAGTTTGTGTTATTATTAGATTATATTTACTGTTAAATTATTCGTACAAATACAATATATTCAATTATTATTACATTAGTTACCTTCTACGTGATCGTTGGAGCGAGCAGCTCCGAAAATCATAACCTCAGTCTCATCGCATTCTTCTTCGACTTTTTGCATTAAGCGGAACTTTTGACTGCGAAATCGTTTCTGCTCTTGCAGGCGCCTTTTCTCTTCTATCGTGGAGAAGAATAATTGTCAAACACAATACAAAAATGACATAAAAAAATGAAAACACAAAACTTGAAAGCTCTAGCGAAGCACTGAACAGCTGTACTTAACATAACCTCTTTACCTTTAACTGACACATACGTGCCTGATTCCGAAGAAACTTTTAAATAATGCCCTAAATTAAGTTTTATGGAAAAAAGCGTTCACATGCACACGAAGAAACACTATTTCTGCTTACTAAGAACGCCAGAACCCTACAAGTTAATACTTTAGGTATAATAAGAATAAGATTTTAGGAATTTTCTGGTCGGGGCCCCACTAGATACAGATAGATTCGCCATACCTATACGAAGCATGGAATTCTTCACTAGAACCTGATAGGGCCCCCATCAGTTTTTTCTAGTCTAGATATTCTGATAGGGGCCCCTTCAGAACCCAACTTCAAATAGGGAAAGATGGGGAAATTTCTGCACGGGTATTGCAGATCAATGAAATTATTAACACATAAACAATAAATACAATGGATATAAATAATGTAAACATTCTATAAAGTTTGAAGCGGATTAGTGATGACCCTCAGAGGCCTCGGCCTCAAGACATAAATTTTTGTCTTCAAGTCAAAAATATTCGTCCTAAGACATCAAGAAGAGTATGGTTCCGTCTCACGAGCTAGACATACAGAATGACTTGGAATTTTCTTGGATTGGTCTTTACCCAAGACAAAATCTAGACCAAATATTTTTACCCGGTTCACTACAAAATCATCACATTTCAAAGATTCACTCAAATTTTGCTTCCATACTAATTTTATTGAAGTTTCTAGCAGTAATGAAAAAATATGATTATTTATACCGAAATTCCTTAAAATAGCCCCTTCTCCAGCTATATTTGTACCAAAAAACTCCGATCATTTGTACTGAAATTTTGTTACCTGTAGCCACGGCCTAATTTTATATTTTTATATAAAAATATGCGTGATAGAAAAAATACTGCGCGCGTGTATGTTTTTTTCAATAACTAATTATCAGCTTTTGAACACATATGCACTGATATATTCACTTTTAATAGCAATAAAAAATACGGAGTTTCTCGTCGTCCCGGAATTCGGGATGAGTAGTGAAGTATTTTTTATGAGCTTGGCTAGTCGTCCCGAAAATTTGAGACGACTAGTCCATCCTCTTACCCAACTCCCCAATTTTTCGAGACGACTAGCCACAGCCTAAAAAATAATATTCGGAAAATATATGATAGTTCTCAAAATGAAAACTTAAAGAAATGTCAAAAAGATCAACTTTTTCATATGTCCTGCATCTTTTTAAGAGTAAAACACCATTTTAAAATCAAATCGATAGGCAAGACAGCTTTTGCTATATAAAATAAAGTCATAAACTATTTCTTCCAATTAAGATTAGTAAAAAGCCCTCGAGAGTTTAGATTCTTAACTTGTTGGTCACTACTCCCAACTGGAAATATTTTTGCTGCGTATATAAATTATTTTTCACACTTACTTTTACAAAAAAAGTTTTTTATTTATAGGCCCTTAAGGGAAAAGTAGCAGACCTTGAAGGTCTAAAGGTAGGCGCGGCCCTGGCTACGGTTTCCATGGAACGTGCATGCGCAAAATACGCTATGGTCTACAGAAAACTGAACAACGAACAGACGCTCGAGAACCGCGTCTAGGTAGATTACAGGGAGCAATCTCTTTTCACCCTTAATCCTCATTTTATTGAGTAACTTTCTTCTAAAAGTGTCGCATTTCAAAAAGGTGTCCTTACGTAAAAAAAATTCATTTCTCGCGATTAACGAAAAAATTTAAAAATTCAAGAAAGAAGCAAATTCTCATCGCTCAGGGAGAAAAACCACCTGTAGTTATTGGCAAGACCACCCCACCTGGGCTTCAAAACCCATCCGTCCGTTTACTCTCGAATCCGGTTCCGGTTCCGTTTCTGGTGCTGAGTCTGATTCTCGTTGGACCTGAAAAAACACCACTGACAAAAAAGAAAAAAAATCGTCCGTCTGTATCCAGAACTATCCTGCCAGTATTGCAACCAAAATGAAGACGTCTTCATTTTCCCTCCGGGTGATGCGCCGGGTAAGTTTTTTGAAAAAATATTTGTGTTATTGTGGCTTGTTTGGTGAGTGTTCTAAAATATATATTTTCTTAAAGGATCACTAGATAAAAGTACACAAATTTTAAAAACGTATGATCAAAACATTTTTTTTATTAATCTATTACTGAAAATTTAACAGAATTACTTTATTAAAAATAAAATTGAAATGAAGTAATACGTGCATATTGATGGTTAAAAAAAATTGATTAGCATTTCGAACTCGAAAGTTCATTGCCTCACTACCCGATTCGGGTAGTGTTTCTAGGTGGATAAATACTACCAGTGTGGGTCCACCACACCATATATTATGATATTGATGATGCATATTGATGGTTAAGTATTTTAAAATATGTATGCTATATATTTCGTTTGAGAATTAACTCAAATTAAAAATTAGAAAATTCGTGGATGAATAATTATAAATTTTTTATAAAATACATTAAAATAAATTCAAAAATTGGTTACATGAGAAAAATGATTGTATCACAGCTGAGAGTTTTCTTCAAATCAATTAAATTCGAGTAGAATATTTTTCCACACAAAAATATCTTTTAAAGACCATTAATTGTGAATTTTGCAAAAGATATTGAATTGCTTCCTCATAGAAGAAGCTTTTTAATTATGAAAATTTTCGAACCTTGTTTTTCCACATATCCTGACATGATCAGACCTTAGGAGTCGAAAAAGGAGGTCCATAAAAAATTTCCGTGTGGGTATATATGTATGTGTGTCAACTGTCAACATTACTTTTTGATGATAAATCGATAAAAACAAGTTGAGCTTAAAATCATGAAATTTAGAGGCATTTTCGTCCTAAATAATGCCCATTAATGATAAGTTCCGGAGCCGAATCAGATAAAAATAAATTTTTCCCCTATTTTACATTTTTCTCAAAATTCGCAGAATTTGAGAGCTTAAGGAAATACATCCTTTTTTAAAAAAAAAGTTGAGGTTGATTCTTTGAATAAAGTGAAAATGACAAAAATTATTTGACACCTTCAAAATTTGCAAGAATTTTTATCACAGTATTAGCAGTAATACAGGCCCTATAAATCACATTTTTCCAAACACGGATGGTTTTCAGTTCATATAATTCGATTGAATATTTATAGCTATCTCCATATAGAAATGTTCATATTAAATATTTTTTATTTTTTGACATTTTCTTTCTCAAATGAATTCGTTTTCAAATAGTACCTACAAATATAAAAAGAACATGGCTACTTCATTTGTTTAGTTTGAAAAGATGGATCAATTAATGTATTTAGGTACATTTAGGTACATTCCAATCCTATATGTCCAGAAATAAAGGAATCTGCGGTATGTTTTTAAAAATTGCGAGAGAAAAACTGTCTTAATTCTGTAAGCATGACGATATTGTAAACACTAACTTCATTCGATATGACGAGACGAACGGATTGATGTACTGAAGAGGCCTATGTAATTAAATAAAATGATGATATATACAGATTTTTCAATTGGTTTGACGTTTATAAGAGGAAAAAATGGCCAATTTTCGAAATACACCAATATTTTAAGTATCAAATTTATTCCCTTTTATGAAAAAATCTATTAAACTATATGAAACCCTTCACGACTTATGGACAATAAATAATACTAATTAGTAATAAGCAATAATAAATAATTTGTAAATCATGAAAAAGCGCATTCCAAGTGGTCTTTTCAATCGCCCGATTCTTGTCAAAGCCTTATTCGGTTACAACTGTCCTTATAATTATATCAACAATATATGTAGAACAATAATCTATGGAGATGAACAAATTATTGTTAAACGCGACAAATTACTTTACAACGTTCTTTACATGATCAAATTCTCAATCATATTTCTATCACCTAAAATAAATTTTTGTCTGAATGATGTGTATAATTTGTAATGAAAGCTAATATTTCATCCTGATAATGTCTCGAAAATGTGTTTGTCAATCAAGAATAGAAGAAATCCTTCGAGAGGAGGATCTCAAAATTCAGCAAAATCGTACAGTTTTATAATAAGGTACGGAAATAGATAGTTAAGCTGTAGAATAAGCTGCTTTTTTTGAAAGGAGACAACTCAAATAGAATAGATTGAAAATTTATTTAATTAACATAAGTGCACATTTTTAAAATAAATGCAAAAATATTTCCTAGTATTTAGGTTCATCCTCGAGTTTTGTGGCTTCACTTTGAAAATTACATAAGATATCCACATATTTTGAATAACGTAATATTAATTAAATAACTTTTCCTTCTTTTAATTTATAAATATAAATCAATGCCATGAAAAGCTTCGACATTATTCCTTAAAATTTC
>CAKNXH010001020.1:431503-546642 GCA_932178445.1 Andricus quercusramuli
CCCCCCCCCCACGGAGAAAAATGGAAGGTCAGTTTAGCCATATAGATGTGCGGACCGACTATATTGCAGGGTTAACTATAGGACAGCCCTTGAATATGGCTAAAGCGACTATCTCTAGAAGGTTGAAACAAGAGGTTCAAATCGATCATCTCAGAGTGTCGACTTGGTCATCTCTTACGGTCGACTCAAGCGTCATATAGAGTCGAACCGATCATCACACAGGGCGGAAAAGATCATTATAAAGGGTCGAATCACTCATCATAGAGGGTCGATTTGGTCATATCAGATAGCCGTCTTGATCTCCTCGAACAGTCGAACTGGCCGTCTTAGGGTGTCGATTCGGTTATCCTACATTTTCTATATATTTTTTCCTTTTCCTATTCATTCCAGTCTCTCTCTTATAAGAGGCTGGAAATTATAAAATTACGTAGAACCTATAAAACTTGAAAATTTATATGAAATACATGAATTCTGAAAGCATTCTTTATTGTTTATGGAGAGCGAGGTGTCTAAGACATAATTTGATATGCAAAAACAGTGCACATTGACAATATATTTTTTGGAGCACGAAAGGCGTCAATGTGACACGACACGCTGTCACACTGAATGGTAAGATTTGAAACACGCAAGTGAATTCATGAATGAATATCCCACATGTCGTTACTTTCTGCATCATTAATAAATGCTGAAATGTTTTGCACGTTTTCAGTTTGAAACGACACGGCGGCAACAAATTGATGGCTGACCGTCCAATTACGCCTTCATCCTAAATCCCTTGGAAGCATGAAATTTGATGTCGAAAATTCAAAAACAATAAGCTTAATACACTTTGTATCATGTTCTCTCTTATGCACGCTTCACTCTCCACGAATTTTTGAAATATCGAAAAGCAGTTTAAACTTATTAAAAACATGTTCAAGTTCACTAAACAGAAAATGTGACGCTGAAAGGCTCAATGACATTCACTCACTCCGAAAATGCTCTAGAGTCCAAACAACGGTGCTGCCAACTGCGTCTACAACCGTATTGGTTAAGGTTGGCGGGCTTATTTAAAATGATTATGATTAAATGTGAAAAGCAATTGTGTACAGCAAATATTTAGAGTAAAGTTATTAAAAATAATTCTAATTTGCTTACAGGGAAGACTTATAAAGTGAAATTTCAATTATTTATTAGATTTCCTTCTCAAAAATAAATGATCGATTTCACGTTCAAAGAAAGGAATATCTTTTTCATCGTAAATATGAATTTACAATTATTCCTAATATTGTTATACACTTTACATTTATTATTTGTTGTGAGCATTTGACTTACACATTCAATAATTTTAAATAAAAACGCCAACGGTAACTATTCGGGTTGGCCCTCCGCGATGGGTCATTCGCCCTTTCGTCGATGGTCGAAATGAGTGAAAACAAGATGATCGTATTGACCTCCCCGAAAGGATACCTTGCCTATCCCTAATAGTGAGTCTAACCTTCTTACAACACTCAGCCTGGCCATAAAATAAGAGTCTCTCTGACTGTGTCGAAGAAATTCTGAAAGGCTAATTAGACCATCTAGAAGAACGGACTGGCTCTCTAAATTTTGACCCTCTAACTTTGACCATCCATTTTTATTCGTGCCCCCCCCCCCCGCCCTGGATATAATAAACTGACCACAAATAAAACGAATAAGCAACTTTAGTTCAAGAAATACCTGTATATTTCATCATGTACATGGATACCCAAACTATGTGCAGTGTGCAAAAAGTGAGGAATTTCCAGCAATACGAAAGTTGTGTTAAAATTGCGCTATTGTAGGAGACCAATTAACTTCAGTACTCTAAGGAAGCTATAACTGTACATTTTCGTGCACAAAGACTCTCTAGAAACATACCTTCATATTTTATTATTCAGTTTCAATTTTTAAGTTCAAACCTGGAATAAAATTTCAGTTTATTTTTTTTTCAAAAATATTTTTGGCCTTCCTGATGAAGATTACGCACAGGCCGACAAAACTTGTACCCAAAGACTAGACTAGGTGACACCGAAGGATTTTGATTCCCTAAAAACGAATCTGTTGTCCAAATTTTCTTCTATGCGTCAGGATTTCATGATATCTTAACCTAAAAGTGAAAAATTGTCATTTGGGATTATCCTGAACCGTTTCTTTTTCTCTGAGATATGACTCTTTAACCATTTTAGTTTCACACTGAAAAAATAACCCTCTATCAATCTAATAACACAATTTTATTCGCTTCCTTCGCCTTATTTACTAGTTTTTCAGTGTGAATCTGAAATCCTTAATGTGCTATATCTTGGAGAAGGAGAATCGGTTCGGGGCCATACAAAGTTGAAACGAAAGGTGAGGAGGAGTACAAAATGATGGCGAAAACAATTTTAGGAGAAAAAAATCGCTGCTCGTGTTACATTGTTTCAAATATAGCTGTAAACGACCATTTTTTCACTTTTGGATCAGGATACCTCGAAATCCTTACATATAGGAAAAATGTGGACAACGGATTTGTTTGTAGGACATCAAAATCCTTTGGGGTCACCTAATACAGTCTGCCTATGTTATTATTACGAGAGACAAGTCGTGTATAGGTGCAAACCTGTATACCCATCTAAAATACTCAATATTCTGACATCGTCAGAAGCCACTTGACACGATCTTAAATGATTTTTTTTCCTCTGAAACATGTTCAATACATTTTTATGAATTCTTCTTGTACTTTCTGTTATAGTTTCAAACATTTTAATCAAACTTCACATTCGCTGAATGAATTAAAAGTAAAACTAATTCCCAAACTTTGGAACTAGAAAGAACTTTGTCTGCTTTTAGTAATGAGTTGTGTCTGACCATATAGAGACTTGTTCTACTAAAAGAGCAATTCTGTACTGCAGTTTCACTGTCAGCATTAATAGACACATAGTCTTATTAGAAATTATATTTCTGGAACTTGATCAAGCAAATCACAAATTAACTAAAACTTTACAGAAAATAAATCCAGTATATTTCCACTTTTTGTATTTGGGAGAATAATATATCAGAATAACATATTATTTTTTTCGTAAATGAAAACGAAGGCCAGGGCAAATATAATAATGTAAATCTGAAATATCTATGCTATTAATCGCAGATGGGTGAAATAATGATTTTTGAAATGAACATTAAAGGCAGAAAAGTAGTCGCAAGAAATGAATTTACCGTGTTTGAATATTGAACGTGACGCAGGCGACTCAGTTAATTATATTTCTCATTTCAATATCTACATTCTTATCAATTCATTCTATATAAAGAAAAAAGCAGGTCACGCATTGAATCGGACATTCTTCAAGAAGGGTCGGAAACTTATATTAAAATGAAACTTTTGTGATATCAATAATTCTTTATTTTATTTCTTCCGGCTTAATAACAATATAGAATTACATGAGAAGACTATGTGACATGGTATATTGTTTTATTTTTTTCTACGTCTGGGAGAAACCAACGAATGCGGAAAATTGAGCTATATGTACTCCGACGACTTCCAGACCATTAAAAACCATTAATGGCCTGGAAGTCGTCGGGGTATAATAATTTAATATAGAATTAATACTTTCTTCCGTTTTCCTAAGTATACCTTCGTTATGTTTTTGAAATTTTTTTGCCTCCATTGGATATTTACTTTTTTAATATAGGTTCAATGAAATAAATGTTATTATTTTGTTTTCAAGCAATTGTTCATACATACTAGATCGTCAATTTATGATAAATGAGGACCGATCTTTTCTTGGAATCTAATCTCTCTAGAATAGTTGTATAATGTATGAAGTGAAAATTCGAATTTCATTGAAAACGCGAATCCTTCAGGAATGTTGAAATATTACAAACTGTAGAATTTTAAATAGGTCGAGAATTCAGCTCTGGCAAATTTTGCCATATTTGAAGTTTCTAGTCCGGGAAATGTTTATGTCAATAAGAAATTTTCTGACAGCACTTTAGATTCGAATCGCGAATCCTCACGATCACTCTTCTGTGACCAGTCACCAACACGCGTATTTTGAAAAGGGGAACTTGGAAAAGGGGTTCGAGATGTGACAGATCACTCTTCTGTGATCAGTAGCTAACGCTTGTCTTTTTTCGAAGGAGACTTGGAAAAGGGGTTCGAGTTGTGACAGATCACTCTTCTTTGACCAGTCACTAAAATGCCGTTCTACGAAATCAAAATACGACAAAAATGCCGTATCTGTATACCCTACGTTTTGAATAATGTGGAAAATTTATAAACACTACACAGCATGTGAATAATTTGTTGATATTTATATCGTGAGATTCGAAACAATTCCGAATCTAAAGTGATAGCAGCGCGAATGGAAGTTGATTACGAAGTATTTCTCGAATTACTGAAATAAAAATTTGAAAAAAAAAGATAAAAATCTATCGCACGTTATTAAATTTGTGTAAAACAATGTCTGATTTTCAATTCACTAACATTTTTAAAACGACTTTCTCTTGTTCTGAATTCTTTTTATTTTTTTTTTCATTCAAATTTAACTGCTGGTATCGACTGCCGCTGGATGGATGTAACGGGATTAAGAAAGCATCCCCCCAAAGTTTCCCTAGTGGTATATTCAACGTCCATGACTTTGGGCGATAAGAACTTTCGAAGATAGGAGACCTTTTTTCAGGAAGGATAGTTTCGGAAGGTCGTTTTGGTATCTTAACTTCTGAATCTTTACTCTCCCACCCATAATCCAAGTCGATTTGTTTGAACGTACTTCTTACGAAAAAAGTATAATACAGAAATAAGATGTCATTTAAAAATATTATTATTAAAAACATAATATTATAATTAGTGATTAGACAACTTACAACACATTTTTTTAAAGAGAATCCAAATTAAAGAAAAAATTATCACTATCTTCTGAACCTTTTACACATATAGTATATGCATAAAGAAATTAATTTTTTAGATGGAGGACACACTTTGCGCATGTGCACAAAGAAGTTTGAAATTTTTTGTCGGCACTGGATTCAAAACACATTATAAAATTAGAATAGGCTATAGTATAATCTACATGTTTCATTTTTTCAGAATTTTTAAGCGCTGCGTTAAGATGCTATGACAAGGAAAGAAATCAATTTTCAATTGGTTGTAAATATCAAACAAGTATATTTTTCATATTTAGTTGAAACATTATAGGTTATATCTCCTTTTGAGGGCATTTGCGATCACTGTAATCTGGAATTTCTATTTCAGGAAGTCTGTCTGTACATTTTCATGTAGTAGAAACAGTATTTTATGCATACGAATAAGGAAAAAGGCATGGTTACAGAAAATGACAGTTTTCTTGGAAATGCCTATATAATAAATTTAAGGCGTTGGATTAAAAGTTAGATTAAAATTTGACACAAGCAGAGATAATAGAATTTGCTTGTTGGTAATTCCTCTATTCATGGCTCGCGTCGCAATTTACACTTCCGATTAATTTTCTCCCGAAACCCCTGTTATGGTTGTTTCCTCGTAACATATTAAACTCTTCTTTCGAGGAATTCTCTATTTCCTGAACTGTGATTTTAACGATTCTTTGCTTCACTATCTTCATAAAAAGAAGATAATGAGATTTTTTTGTGAAATCTTTTTTACACAGATTAAACCATCAACGTTTCTTGAGCTCTTTGTAGAAACAGCTTTTCCTTATTTTATCACGACACTTTCGTTTAGTTAATTCATGTGACGGTTCGTTTAAAAATTCCAGTTATTAAAACATTGGAACAGACATTGAGAAAATAATAAATGGTCATGAGAAATTATATTAATTCAGGTTAATATCAAATTCTGAAGTACCGAATCGATAGTCATGAAAGAAGAAATACTTTCAGAAGAAATTGTTATGCTCGCATTCTTATAAAAAGAACAGGTGAACTTCAATTGTACTGATTCTTCAATAGCTCACGAAAGAATGGAATAGTTTCACAGAAAAAAATTTTCAATACAATTTTATATAATCATCGGAATATGGAAAAGTTTCAAGGAATAATTTAGTCATATAACAGTTGAGATCAATACAAGCTCTTACGTAAGCAAGTTTTCAAAGAAATGCCTCACTTTAGAAAAAGGTGTTCTCTTTTCATCCTCCAAGTTTTATATATTTTTTTTTATTTTTCACTTTTTCGCAGAGAATCAGAGATGCATTATTACGTCAATAGAATCCCTGAGATCCAGAAAACTGTCTTTGTTTTTGTACATTCGTATGTAGTACATAAGAGTGTGGAAAGAATTGACTTTAGATCCGGAAAGAAGTTTTCTCATTCTTAGTGAAGGCAGGGCTTTCGTCTTACGGAAAAGCTCACTGCAATTTGTTTTATTCCCTTCCACATGTCCACACATATGCCTGTGTTAGTATTATCTACACCTTCCTGTATACTGCAAACTCAACTCGACTCTAATACGATTCACATATCTTTACTTATTGAAGGTCGGAATTTATTGACCTACCTTCGAAGTGATAAAAACATTTTATCAACTGCTGCAATATAAATTGTGAAATTAAGCTGTGTTGTATAAACAATATCGCGCAATGTTACAAACATTTTAGAAATTATTATATTTTTTATGTCGAATCTATCACAAAATTATCGATTTCAATTATTTTGAAACTGGTTATTCTATGTGTGATATTGCGACAGCTCCTTTTCTGTAAGGGCTTCAATGGTTGTTCGTAATAATGATCATTCCATCGACGAATAAAATATTCGTATCGCTTTGGAACCTGTTGAATTTTCTACTAGCCGAAGAATGAAATGCTAACAAGCATCCTATCGAGTACGTCACTGCGTAAAATCAGTGAGGATTTTTTTATCAGTGGATTAGGTGGTTTTCACTCAGTAAAAATCTACTTATTGACTTGACTTCGTGGCGTATTTTTCACTTATTCAAATTTATATCAAAAGATTATAATAGACTCATATAATAGTCTTAATACAGTTATATCTTGATAATCCTTCCACCAAACAATATTCAATTTAAATCTTGTACCTTCTCGTTAACGGTTTATCTGAAGTAAACCTACATGACGGTTCGAAATTGCTTTTCCCATGTACATAAACTACACACGAATGTTGTAAGGGCGTTTCTATCCCGTATAACCGTAGCAACAAGGTTCAATTAGGGACACTAATAATTGAGAGCTTTTGAACTGTAGAATTCAATTAGAGAACATGAGTTAAAACCGTGCATACTGGATTTGGAAAATGTTGCGAAATTCTGTATAATCAAGCACCTTGCATTTTAAAGAATTTAAAACATGTTCGTCAAAGCTACGAAATACATTTAATTTCCTATGTATTTTTTTAAAATATATCAATACTCACCATAATTAAACCCATAATTAAACCACGGAACAGGAAACAATTAGTCTAACAACTTCTCTCTGGTACGATTTTCAGGGATAAGTAGAATTCCATGTACAATCGAATAAGCTGCAACCGAATTCGTAATCCCTCTCCCAGAAGGCACCTAATCTGATTATCAATTCCAAACCAGTTTGCCCACAAGCTCTCGTTTATTGCTTGGTTGTTGGGTATTACTCATTTGCCGTCATTTGGAATCAAATTAAACATATCTGAAATTACAATAAAATTTCAATTTTTAAATAAGTAAGTAATGGTTTTTTGAAAGATTGAATGAAAAACTATTTAAATTAAATATAAAGTCTCGAAAAAGCTCAAAAAGGGCTCAAAATCAAAGCAATCTTGTGCAAACATAATAATACTATATTCAATTCTCAAAAAATTTTATGAATGATAAATGGTTTATTGGTTGTATTTGTTATGTTAGTAAATTTTGAGAAAGAATCCAAATGATTGGATTCCGTTTCGGCCGTGGTTTATGAAAACATGTTTTGTCTTGTTTCTTCCCTGTTTAATATTAATTTTTTCGCTCAAAATTTAAATATTGGATTTTTGGTTCAAAATTTTTGAAATGAAAATTCAATCACCTAATTTGAAATTGAACTTCATTGTTAATCATTCATTTTATTAGTTGAAAATGAACTTTTTTTCAAAATTCAACTCTTTCTATAAATTGTGTCTTTATGTCTTAAAAAATCACCTGGTTTGGTGAAAAATCATACTCTAGGCTTGAAAATTCAATTGTCTAGATGAAAATTGCTTTTGGTTAAAATTTAATCTCTTTTGTGTTTCTTAGGTTGGAAATTTAAACATGTTGTTGAAAGTTCAACTATTTTATTTAGAATTTCATTATTTTGTTCAAAATGAAACATTTTTGCTTGAAAGTAATCTTTTTCGAATTTTCAACGGCTTTGTTAAAACTGCCTCGTTTTTTATTTAAAAAAATCGTCTCTCTGAATTGAAAAATTAATTTCTTTTGGTTAAAAAATTATCTTTTATGGTGGATAATTCAATTGTCTTCTAAAAAGCTCGTCTTTTCGGCGTGTAAATTCAACTATTTGGTTTAAAAAATCATCCTTTTTGGGAGAAAATTCATCGTTCCGGGTTCAAAAGTCAACTGTTTTCTGAAAAATTCGACTATTCATCTTGCAAACTCTACTCTTTGGTTGAAAACTCATCTCTTTTGGTATCAAAATTATCTGTTTTGGTGAAAAATAAGAATATTTTGTTAAAAATACAATCTATTTCCACCTGAAATCTCAAGCGTTTTATGTTGAATTTAATATGGAACCTATGCAATCATTTTTTTTAAAGAATTTATTCCTCTATATATCGCATCCCCTATTTTGAGAGAGTTTTCAGCTGTGAAGGCTGTTCAAATATGAAGTTAGAATTTGTTGTGTTCTATTTCAGGCGTTTTCAAATGAAATCGAAGAAAACATTCTGACTTAAGGGCGATAAATGTTCGTAGTTGTGACGTCAGCCTGAGGCGTTCAAGCTTTGTATGGTAATCTGTGATGAAGAAAGAGAGGGGTAGTAAAAGTTTTCAAAACAGCGTGACCTATTTTTAGAACGGCCCCTCGCATGCATAATTCCCAGCAAGAATTTTATTACCAAGCGAATTTCAATTAGAATCAAATTGATTTTCCGATTAAAGCCTATATAGGGTAATCGAAAACCAAAACCCGTTATAGAAATAGAATTCCTAAGTCGATACTATAAATTTCTGTAACTTATTTAAATAATGTAGGTGCATATTTTGTGAAAAGTTTGAAAAAAGTATCATTAAAAGTATTTTAATTTCGTTTATACAATTTTTTCTATTTCTAACCACGAATCTGCAATATCAGATAAGAGTGGCCATTATGCCGATTTGTTTGCGAGTAGTTTAGTTTGCGACAGCAAAACAGTGTTTGGTCATTAGTGGCTGACGGGTTTTCGCAAGTTGCTCGCAAGATCTATAATGCTTACAGTAAATTCGTAAAAGTGTCTGACCCTATGCATCTGATGCAGAATAGCATAGATCCATTGGCTGATCTATAAGGAACTTAATATTTAAAAGCAAGCAATGATCTTAATGACAAATTCCAAAACTAGAAAAAATCACTTTCGAGTGTCTAATCATTTCTCATATCAATATACTATATTGTCACGATGTCTATTTTTAGAATCTGGACTTGTCCCTTAATTTATCAGCGTGATCTAATCAGTTCTCGTTTCTAAAAAAGCCATAATAAAACTTGATTGAGAAGATTAAGCATTAGATTAATTTTGAGAGCTGTAGGAAGTCATGAAATATTATTTTGTTTGATAAACGTCAACAGCTGAACTTGATAATTTCTCTTTCTCATGTTTCACTTTTTTGGAGTGAATCTGAAAAACCTTAATCTCACTCTGACATCGAGATTAAATTAACCTTCAGCTGATCTCTACTTTTATCCCACTGAGCTCTACGAGATGTACCCTAGGGTCGCACAAAAACGCGTTGAAAATGTTTGTTCTTGGAACTTTCTTGCCCCTACCCAAAGGCGTATCGGATTGTACGTGCAAGGTTTTTTTCAGAATTAATCACAAAACAGGAATCAATAATTACTTTTTAAATTCAATTCTTCAGATCAATTCGATATTGTTCATAACAATATTTTCATAGATGAACCTAGAAAGTTAGACCAGTCTAAATTGTAAAAATGTACACACAAGCCAGTATCGGTTTTATAAGAAACTTTTTGCAACACCCACCTCTAAAGTTGACGTTTGCATGCATGTAGATGGTGCCTAAAGTACCTTATTTGAGCAGACTGTGCGTGAAAAATTTTTCGCGCATGCGCAGTTTGAAGATGGCTTACTTTAGAAACTGGTGAAAAAGCTGCGCATGCGCACATTCGAGATGAGGTACCTTAGACACTGGCATAGGTAACTTTAAACACTGGTGTTGGTATCTTCTTGAAATAAATTTACATTTAACTTGAACGAATGTTTTAATGATTGAAGTTTTGTATTTAGGGTTTCGTAGCCCCCCACGCCCCCGAGGGGGGGGGGGGGCAAAAAAGCATAAACGCCAACATCTTTTTTCAATAATTTTTTTCCAAACAATTTTTTTCAACCAATTTTTTTTCACAATTTTTTTTCACAAAATTTTTTTTTTCGAAATTTTTTTTTCACAAAATTTTTTTTTTCACAAATTTTTTTTTTCAAAAATTCTTTTCACAAAATCTTTTTTCAAACATTTTTTTGCACACATTTTTTTCAGAACATTTTTTTCAACATTTTTTTTTTAAATTTTTTTTCAAACATTGAAATTTTTTTTTTTTTGTAATTTCTTTACTCCACTCTATGCAATATAAAATTAGTATTTTTCGTTACCACCTCCTGACAACTTTTTCGGAAGGGCGTTGCAAAAAATAGCGTGTGATACACGTGCGCGTAGGTGATTGTTAACTCGTATGATTGCATCATTCGCCTGCGGTTCGAAGCACTCGTCTACGTTTTCGCACTCGCTTCGCTCGTGCGCGAACTACCGGCTCATGCTTCGAGCCTCCGGCTTATGCTGCAAAATTTACATTCGCACACAATCACCTATTTTACGCACTTGTATCACAAATAACTATTAGTGCCGATAGTAAAGAATGTTTTCGGAATAACTTGCAGTATTTCCTACTCCAGGTCCAAAATGTTTAATTTTACCTAATATTCGTCCTGAGTATTAAATCAAATCACATAGAAGCACTTTGCCATAAAGCTCGGTTGAAAAAAACTAACAGATTATTTTGAATACTGTCATTTTGAGAGAACATGTCCTTTTTACTATTTAGTTTATTTTCTACAACTGGGCAATGAAATTAATACTACCACTTAAAAAGGAAATATGGCTCAGATTCACTGACACAACAATGTATTTCCAGTTGGGTTGCGAAGAGCTTTTGGAGTGATAGAAATAGGTAGTAAATTTTATGATTCGCTACACATAGAAGTGGACATTAAATATTTGAACGTTCCTCTCTGACAAGGCTAACGACACTTTTTACGTAACCGAGTACACATCCATTTCATCTGCCACTTTACGAGAAAGAGGTGCTGGATTTTGTAAGATCGTTAGAAATCATGCATTATGTTAAAACTTTATTGAAAACACTTCTCATATTTTAAAATCTGTCACGTGAATGGAAATTTGCTATTCCATCTGTAACATGAATATCGAGTGGCATTTGTTCGATAAAAAGTTGAGGTGTGATGCTTTGAATTGATGGAAAAATCATCTATTAATAAGAATGATTTATAAACTCAAAATATATGATTTTTTTTACATTGAAGCTAATGGTCTGATTCGAAAGAACTTTTGTATTGTGCACTATTTTCTTTGAATGTGGAGAGTTAATGAAGTTCTAAATTTTTTCTTGACTGAAATAATTAAATTGTACTAATTGTTAATCAATCTTAAGGGATAAATATTTTTCAGAATGTATTTTTCAACGTTTTCCATTTCGATGGTCAGGAAAGCATTCGTAAACGATGAAAAATTTCATTTCTCGATGAACTGTGTTCTATTATTAAAGATTGTACTTTCTGCAATTGTGCTTTAGCTCACAATCCATGAAATATGAAGACATTTATTGGTATGAAAGCTAGATTAATTTTTCCCCTGGACTTCATCACAATACCTTGGAGAGATTCGATGCTGTACCAACACCCACTGTTTCTTTCTGTAATTATGTAATTATATACGTATTTCTTATTAATTACTCTCGTGGTAAGAACCTTAATTGTTTATATTAATCGCAATAAATAGATGGAGTGCAGAAACTTTCAAATGAAACAGTTTAAAAAGAAAAATTAATTATAACGTCGGTTTGATAGTTTTCAAATAGACACTCTAACAATTCGACCTTTATGCATTTTCGGAAAATGTTATTGCACACATTGTCGCCTATCAACACGTCAGCTGAATAAACTTGATCATGTCGTAGGATGCGCAATCCACTTGATTTACGACTTTTCAAGGAACAGAATTTATTTCACGTCTTTAAATTCCACGTTCTTATTTTTATATGCTCATTCTCTCTATTCAAAAATCTTAATTATACATTTTAAGACACCATCTTCAAATTTAATTCAGTCAGAATGTTTTCCTTCTGTCATCCCTTATAATATTTTATTATTATTCTGCTAAAGTAACTCAGAATCTGAGTCGATTGATGTTTAGAAGAAACTTAATATTTATGAAAATAGAATATATAACAAATTTTCGATAAAAGAAAGGAATCTGAAGTAACATATTTCAATTCTTTTATGAAGAATTTTCAATTTGCTCTCGAATTTTCAAGTGTTGTAATAGAAAAATGTCATTGCTCTAAAAACTGACGTGCCACTAACGAATATTTTAAAATATGAAGAGGGCAATCATACGTTTAAAAAAGTTTAGCTGTCATGTCCATTTGAAGTGAAACATATTGAGTACTTAAGAAATATTTGAAATGGCACCTTCACTTCCTTCTAATCTGAGATGCATGAAAGGACTTCTTATATAAAATCTCGGAAATAAGAAATGAGGTCTCGCGTGATGGAAGAATCTTGCTTGCCATTTTTGCATCGAAATTTATTTAGTTTTTTTTAGTTAGTGTTATGTAAAATTCGACTCCGTCGGTTTTCATCAAATCTCCATGTTTAGAGATCCCCTTAGTAAGAAAAAAAAACGATTTCCACGAAGTTGTATGTCCGTCTGTCTGTCTGTATTCTGTAGTCTGTAGGCACTATGATTTCCGAAAGACTGATCAGATTGACTTCAGTTTTGACACACGTTTTTAAAGCAAAAGAGGAAAGATGAAATTCGTTAACTAGCTATTTTATCCATTGGAAATTCTTTTCAAGAAATAAAAAATACCATTTTTCAGGAAAACTATGAGAGATATGAGAAAATGTTTGGGAGCAAAAGTGTTCCTCTTGAAAAGATGGAACACATTTTTTCTGATCACTTTTTTGGGTAAACACATATTTTCCGTTTTAATCATGAAAAACGCTATTAAAAATAAAAAATAAACATTTTTCGGCAAACCTTTGCGAGATACGAAAGAAGGTAAACAAGAATTGTTTTGCATAGCTGCAAACAAAAAGATTAATTCTGAATAAGGAACAAATATTAAATTCATTATGTTTATTGTTTCGGACAGACTTGAATTGAGCACGAAGCACGAAATATGTTATGAGACTGTGTTCGTTAAAGCCGAATGAGCTTTAACAAAAGAGAATTCACAATCACCAAATTACAGTTGTCGATGTTCTGACCTTTAGTTTTAAATGGTGTATGCACAAATCTGGGGGAAGTACAAAGAACAGGCGCGTAGCGCAAGGTCAATATATTATCCTGCGCGAAGCGCGAGACCCAACAGAAGCTCACCCTAGGCGCGCTCAAACTTTCTGGAAGGGGCAGAGAGGTAAGTAAAAATAAAAAATTAATGCATACGTTTTATTGGGGGAAGTAATTTGAAGAAGTGCATGTAATTTGCACTGGTTTTATTGAAATGTACGCTTTCCAGTCTCATATTGATAAAAATGAAGGTTTTTCCCAAGTATTTTCAGTAGGAAAATTGAGGGGGTTAGCAGAACACCTAAACGTTGGCTGATCGTGAAAAATACGCATTTCTTGTTGATTCTCCACAAAATAACCATCACTCGAAAAGAAAATCCAACTTTGGTTTTTTGGAAATGTCACTCGACAGTTGCTACTAATGGAAATTCATGATAGTCAATTGATCTTGAGAATCGGCTCACTGCAATGTGCAGTTTTTCAATTAAATTGAAGATCTGAAAACTGTATAGAAGCATCGCATATTATTTTGACCAAATTTCGTAATCAAATTGATCAACTAATATTAACTTTGTTAGAAAAGTCTAAATGTTTGTGTCGAATGAAGATGAGAAAAATCACATTTGTCGGACCTTGTGTTACATCAAAATCTCGACTCATATTAAAATTTGATATGTATAATTTAGCTTATATTCGAAAATCAGACAATACTATTTTCTCGAGCATCTCTTTTTATGAAGATTGAATTTTCCAATAAAATGCACATTTTCTTATCACATCTTGACTGATATTTTTAGAATATCAATTGAATATTTTTTGTACGGTTAGTTACGATGTTCCAGCATTTCTGATAGATAACTTAATACAAATTTCGTATTCGAAGAAACTGCTCATAAACGAAAATTCTAACTTCATAAAATCCTTCCTGCACTGAATTATCAACTACTCAACTTATATTTTCTTTTGTATTTCTTTTGAAAATTTAATGCAATTCAGTAAGATACTACTTCGATGAAGATTACAAAGTAGTCTTCTTTTCTGCACTCCTTTTCAGAACTTTTGTCGCGACAGGATCGTAAATCTTTCAGTGACACCTCTTAGAATTATATGTACTCTCCCCACTTTGAGAGCCAATAAAGTACATGCTGTCGTTTTACCCTTCTTTAGTGACATGTTCACTGTTTTCGAAAAAAGAAAGCTGTCGATAATAGAATGTCATAATCAAATCATTTCTTATTACGTGTCAGGAGATTTCAGTTTATTAAGGTTAATGTCGGTATTGCTTTAAAAAAATTATAAGGACAGTATTATTTACTAAACTCAATTTTATTTTTCAAAATGGGTCAAAAAATCTCTGGGATATTCATCGCGAAAGTGACTAAAATTCCTTTGAGGCAAGGACGCAGCAAGTAAATTGCTTATTCCAAAAATAATTATCCACCCGAGTTCTGAGCAATGGAGAAGTTTCTGGTGAATGCAAAGAGAAAATCATGTGGAAAATTTCTTGAGCAAGGTCGATTATTCTCCATCCACTCTCATTACTTAGAACCTGACGAAGACATTTTGAATAAACTTATCCTCTCGAGACGAATCCTTCATCCTTAACTTTTTTAAATTTTTGAAATAACATTCACCGAGCTATTTACAATTTTCTATAAATATATATATTTCTATAAAAATTGTAAATACGCTTTTGATGGAAATTTACTGAGATGTCGATACAATTAAATATTCGAACGACTTCAAGAGGAATAGAATGATTTCTTGATGAAGTGCACTTTCTTTAAATAAAGTGAAGGTGCTAGCTCCTGGGATAGAAGATGATTGTTACTATTCTGAGCTTTTGTGTTCTTATAAAAAAAAGGCTTTTATTTCTTGCACCTTTCTTTATAGAAATTCGAGCTCACACATGAAAAACTAGTCTTGATTCATATCTTTTGATATAACTAAATGATGGATGGGGCAGAGCTAGATTTTAAATTATGCTGAAGCTCACAACAAGCTTTTAATAGAAGCGTTCAGGAAAATTCGCATAAGTATTGCCATCGGCGAAGCCTTTTTCAAACATGTCCCAGCGAGTTTTTGTGTGCCTCTTTCAACACTTTGTAAACTCTATTGTTCTCGAGTGTTCAGCACAGCACCGACTAATGCTCGCCTTACCGCTTCTCTAGAGAAATGAAACTCTTTCAATGGTATAACAAAACAAGAGGATATATAAATCTATGCACTTTCTCAATTTATAATTCATATACGCGGAAATATATCCTAAAGTTTATACATTTTGTTGGATCCATATGGATAATATAGATTTAGAGGATCTTGAACATGCCCTATTAATTAATAATGAAACCAAACTGACTGAGAAACATACTTATATCAGTATATTGATTGCAAACGCCTTGACAATTTGAACATTCATTAACCTAAATACTGCAATGATTTCGTATCCGATAGATGCGATCAAACAACAATTGTTACTTCAATACATTCTACTGCCTATGAGGAATAATAGAGGGGAATTATTAATCGGGATTGTCAATTCATCAAAGTCGGCTCTCCACGTAACAAAGGATGCATTATGCATCCTTTGTTATATGTATGCATTATATACATATTATATTATATGGAACAAAAAATTCTTTTTTAAATGTAATAACTAATTTTCGCTCGTGAGCTCCCGTATAGAACTTCACTTTGTTAATTAAAATGGAAAAAAGTGAAAGAGTATTTCAATCTTGACAATGTGCATATTTTCTAGAATTTGCAGGCTATTTACTGAATGAAGAGATAATAATTCTTTAAGTGCATTACTTCGATTAGTGTTGAAGCTATTGATTTATTTTTATAGAGTGCATTCGTACTGTTTCATTGTTTGAAAGTATTAATTATTTAATTATTCTGCCAAAAATTGAATTGTGCAAACATCCTAATATATGTGGGGAAAAATGCGGGAGGTATGTACTGTGTAAATATCTAGATAAGTTGAAATTATACAATTATAGACTTGTGAAGAGTTAAAGTATTAAAACTTTTTAAAATCAAGCAACAAGTGATTACAAGTGACTATAAGAGATTTTGAATACTCTAAAGTGACGATAAGTAATTTCGAATATGTATGAGTGATTGCCAGTAATTGGAAAAGATTTAAAGCGATTTCCTGAAAATGGATACAAGTGACTGTGATTGATTGTAATAAACTGATTTCTTTAGCGACATTACATTTATTAATTTTTTTTAGAAAGAAAATTAATCATGAAAAAACAATGTACTTTTTTATTAAATCTAGAATAAAATAACCAAAGCAAATTCACGAAAGGTCAACAAACAAAAACTCAGACAAAACTTTTTTTAATTTCAAAGGTTGACATTTAGTGAAAGAATGTTGATTCGACTGAAAATGGCGAGAATGTAGGGAAAAACTCATGGAAAACAAATTCCCACAGTAATACTTGCATAACATGGTTTTATACTTGGTTATAAACAAATTAGTAAACAAAAGTAATAACTTTTTTATTTGCGATATTTAAATACCCTGGACCTATATTTGTGGGTGGAAATGGAATTAAAACAATGTTGACTTGAATTTCGAAAAAGTTGAACGTGACTTGATAATTGTTAATACACATTTTATAAACACATACGGAATGAAGCCATCGAACAATAGTTATAATATTGCAGAAGAA
The DNA here is from genome assembly GCA_932178445.1 of Andricus quercusramuli. Taxonomy (NCBI): domain Eukaryota; kingdom Metazoa; phylum Arthropoda; class Insecta; order Hymenoptera; family Cynipidae; genus Andricus; species Andricus quercusramuli. The sequence continues at coordinate 448,868 of CAKNXH010001020.1, forward strand.
TCAACTTTAAGTACCACACCCATCACCGTTACACAATAATTGTGTATTATAAGAATAAATTCACTATTTTGCCATTTTTAGCATGTAAGATTCATATTTTTTCAATTTTAATAAACAAGTGATTTATTTAGTCTTTTTTTAGTACATAAGTTTTGTTTTTTCAGCAGAATGGAGTACGAATATCTCAATACTGATATTTTCTGTTTTATTTAGCTTTTTAGATAACAATTACTCATTTGGGGCCGTTCAAGTATTACATGAGCATACTTTTCCCTATTCTTGACCCCCCTCCCCCATTGTTAGCATATTTTCGCAATACGTATATACAACAAAAGGCAGCATAAAAACAGTCGATTCTGCTGAAAAAAGGAAACTATAAAAATTTTTTAACAATACACAATCAATGCTAAGCTGCAAGTAATTGAGAATGACTATTATGCGATCTATGATTATTGCAAGCGATTATCAGTCAGTTTAAGTGCTTCAGAGTTATTTAAAATGATTGTCAAAAGAATTCCAGGTTTGTTTGAGTGATTAAAAATGACTAGAAGTGATTATGTGACGATTTGTGTCGGGGGGGGAGGGGGGGCAGATTGTGACAGACATGAAAATATTAATGTAAATAACAATTTTTTCAAATGCTTGAAAAACAAATGACACACTCTTTTCCATATTCCCCTCTTTCCCCTATTCCCCTCTTTCTCTATTCCCCTTGTTCCCCTCTTTTTCAAGAAACTTCCCCTTTTTCTCGTTTTTCGCTTCAATGCGAACTGAAATAATATAACCCAATGAGAAAATTCCACTATTCTTTGTTAAAAGTTAATTTTATCATTTTAATGGTTGTAGATTTAACTATTTCGTTGAAAATCCGTTTTTCTTTTCTTTAAAATATAGTTTTCTTAAGTGAGAATTTAACTATCCCATTATTGGTTGAAAATTGATCGTTCTAATTGAAAATACGACAATTTGGTTGGGAATGTATGTATTTTGTTGTAAATTTGGCTTTTTCTGTAGAAAATTAATTTTATTAATTGAAAATTCAATTACTTGGGTGAAAGTTGAACCACTTTGCTAAACTAGCAGTGAATTCGATCTCGAGTGTTTCCACTTTGTTTGTATTTATAATAATATCGTGCTCATTTCACGCGCACTTTTCTTCATGTTAGCAAATGTATTTGCTTCCTCATAGAGGAAGCATTAGTTATTCTTTTCAATAATAGACAAACCAGTGTCTTCATTTTGGTGAATTTAAAAATAGAAATTTACAAAAAATACAAAATTACAATATAATACAAAAAATGTTTTAAATACAAAGACAAATCAAACAAATCAAATCTTGTATTCGAAATGATAATTTTTCGAGCTGGAAAAGGGAAAGGGAAAATTCTGTTGCACTCTACCCCTTTCCCAGCTTTATGATTTCTTTACAAAAATTGTCAGAATTACTCCATTTGAAAATTTATGATCAAAAAGTCTTTTCTATTCATGCCTCAACTTTGAATTATGTCGATGAAAAAAGTTTTTCTGTTCAAAACTGATGATTCAGGTATTATAAATGAGCATAACTTCCCTAATCTGCAATAAAGTGTATTATTATTATAGATCAATGGATTTGCCTCAAATCAAGAAATCTTTTCCATTCTTGCGTCAATTTTGAATTATGTTGAAGAAAAATGTTTTACTATAAAAAACCGTATTTTCAAATATTATGATTTACCATAGTTTCCTACTCTTCAATAAAATGTATTGATATTATAGGTCAATCGATTCGCCTCGAACCCAGGAATCTTTTATATTCTTGCATCAACTTTGAATTATGCTAATGAAAAAAGTTTTACTATGAAAAACCGAGTTTTAAAATATTATTAAGTGCTAAAAAAATGCAATGAATATTTTTGGAAATCCTTCGGTCAGTTTCAAGATATTAGTGAGGCAAATAAGCCTTTTAAATTTCATCGAATTATTTGCAACCGTTTTCTAGTTATCGTGTTCACAAAAAAGCGTGACATCCACACATCCACACACACATCCACACATCCATACACACATCCGGACGATTCTGTTGAAAATTCACCTTTGTGATTCAAAATTCAACTATTTTGTTAAAAAGTCATCTTTTTTGTTCGAAAATTCAACAACCTTGTTGAAAACTTGTCTTTTTGGATTGAAAATTAATTTTTTCCGTGGAACAGTTCTTGTTTGAGGATTCAACTGTGTTCTAAACAAATTCGTCTTTTTGGCTGGAAGATTCGACTATTTGGTTGGAAATTATACTGTTTGTGGCTGAGGATAATTCTTTTTTTTTTGGTTGTCGGTGGAATGACGGTTTTTGATCTACTAGTCTTTTTTTCAAATATGTTTATTAATGTGTTTTTAATAAACATATTTAAAATATACTAGTAGATCAAAACCCGTCATTCAGGTTGAAAATTTGCCCTTGAAGGTTCTAAATTCAACCATATGGTGGGAAATTCGTCTCTTTAGTTGAAAAGTGTAACTATTTCGTTGTAAATACAACTATGTGGTCTGAAATTGATTTTTTCGTTTGTTGAAAATTCAACGACTTGTTTGAGAATTGATCTTTTTGGGTTGCAGGGTCAAATGTGTTCTAAAACATTTGACTTTTTAGCTTAAAAACTCAAATCTTTTGTGGAAAGTTGATCTCTTTTGGCAGAAAGTTAATATTTTTTGTTCGAAAAATCAACTATTTTATTGAAAATATAATTTATTTCAATTTATATTCAATATAGGACCTATATTATAATTTTATTAAAAAGAATTCATTCCCCTATTAATCCCCTATTTTCGTGAAAATTCTTCTCCCTGTTTTGAGACCATTTTGGACTGTGAAGACTGTACAAATATTATTTTTGTATTTTTTGTGTATTATTTTAGGCGTTTATGAAAGGAAATCAAAGAAAAAATATTTACCTGAATGGGGAGGATGGATATTTGTAATTGTAATATCACCATTTGAGGATCAAGCTCTGTGTGCGATGCTCTGTTACGAAGATGGGAAGAGGTAAAGTGTCAAGATAGCGTGACGTATTTTTTGAACGCCCCCCCCCCCCCCGCCCACCTATCTATGCCAATTTAAGAAAATATATCTCTAGTTATATGTATATCACATTTCGTTGTCGCATGAAAATGTTTCTCTGATTGAAGGATTTATTGAAAAAGTGAGTGGTTGTAAAAGAAATAAAATTTGTGTGAAAACGGTGGATCCTACATAAGCTTCTGCTGCTGACAATTATTTTCTATGAACGTTGTAACCAGAACATTCGCAGAGAATCCCGGGAGAGCTTTAAAGTACGAAGGCTTATTAGCCCATTTGCTTCTTTGACCTTTTTATTCTACGACAAATTATAGTCTCCCGACGAACACGATGCGAGTAGCGTTCACTGAAATTCAACAGGCATCGAGTATCAACTTGTTCATTACAAGAACGAAATGAGAACTTCTTTTCTCTTGACAGCTCTTTTTTATTTTTATCACGTTCATTTCACTGCCGTTTGTCTTATAAGAAGAAAATGGAAGGGGCCATTTATAACCTAGTTTTATTGGTTTTAATTTTGGAATGTAGTTTTCAAAGTTAAAAGATAATGCTCTGTGCGATTGTTTTTCTTATATTCACGAAGCAAAGTCTCGATATCAAAAACTTTTCATTTAGATGCAAATTTTAAGTTCACAGTCACAGGAGGTCGCTCGAAAAATAGAACAAAGCGCATCTCATCAACAAATTTTCGAGTTAATGTAACGACATTGGTTCTTTTAAAGTCTCTTCTTGGATCTTAATCTAACACTGCTAGATTTAATTTCTCACTCTAATTCATTGTTGCATTTGAAAAAGTAATTTTCCTTGTTTACTCTTGCAAGAAAGTTTCCATTTTCCATTAGCCATTCTCTTCACCTGTGATTGTATTTGGCATTTAAAATAAATTGAAATCTAGTGCATTAACTAAACTAATTTTTATGAAGCGTTCAGAAAGGTTTTTCAAGCTCGTATTCGTGAATTAGGAAACTGACGATGAGAGCTCTCATTTACGAAGAAAAGTTAAAGCTCTCTTTCTCATTACGAACCACCCTACAGTCGTCATAAGACCCCCAGTACTAATGGACTGACTACATATATATGTATGCATGAAGAATGTTTTGTACGAGGGTTATACATTCCACCTGTTGCTACGCCTCTGCCTCCCAGCTATTTCAGCAACTTGTTAACCAAAACTGTGCTGAACTGAAATATGCTTTATGTAATAAAACTCTGCTCTTACTATATTTATCTGCAATTACCCTTTTTTGACTTTCCTTATTAACATAATTCACCTTTTGAAGAAATCAATTTTTTTATATTTTCAATATCGAACTTTCCAATAAGAGAAAGATGAATGAAAGTGGAAGATACGAATACCATCCTCAAAATAGAAAACAAGTCATCAGTATGACAGTACGTGATCACGAGGGATGGAAGCAATAACGATATCCAATTTGAATGATAATTTCGTCATGATACGAATCTGTTTTTAAAATCCAAAAATCTCTCATTTTTAAAACGCCTTTTCATAGACAGTTTCTCTTACAAAATACTATTTCTTTCCCTTTCACACTGTTTTTAATTTTCCTTGTCATCAATACAATTCTAGTGGATTCTGATCTGTTACACCTGCTTATAAACATTTGTTATTATTGTGATACAATATTCATTAATTTATAAAAATTTCATATGAAAATCAATCTCATTTTTGACAAATAAAAACGTTAATTGCAAACAAGAATTTAAAGATTAACCAATTCCTTAAATCCAACTCGAACTGGATAAATTTACCATTAAAGTTGTCAAACTGATAAATTTGATTAATAGATGAAGCATCGAATTTGAACTCTAAATAAAACGTCACAATAACTAAACAATGCGAGTTGCCAGATTTGAATTTATTATAGTTTCTTAATTAAAGCACTGATATTAGAAGTATCGTTAAAATTAATAGTACGTGAAGAATTGTTAGGAACTGGCTTTATATTATAGCGCTACAAGGTTCCATTAAAATGATTTCAAGCCAAAGGTGTTCCCATTTTTCGATTTGACTATTTTCTGTTTTTCTTATATGTTGTTCTCCATATCATTATTTCGAGCAATAAAGCTAGGAATCTACTCATATCCACATGTTTTTAACACAAGGAACTTTTTATCCTAAGCTGATAATATTCTTAAAACAAAAAAATATCTTTAAACAATTCAAATAATAATATATATGACCATTTCCATTGCAAATCAGGTAAAAAGGTCCAACTTTGAGTATCAGAATAATTTTGTAATTTGTTATAACATTCTATGGTAAGAAGAAAGGAACACCTATTTCACAGTTCAATTGACAATTTTTTTTGATTTGTTACAATCATTCGAAGATTACCTGCGAGTTCTCAAAAATAGACAGAATGTTTTTTTAAAATGTAATATTTTCTGAACGAGCGTATGTATTTGGGATTCTTTTTATTTATTTTACTGGAAAATCCTTTTTTATAAATCTTTTAATTTTTTTCCTGAACGATGCAAAATATTACAAAAGAGTAAAATGTGCTTTCTGTAGAACTTTTCTGGATTTTTTGATTTTTATTTCGACATTTTTTATACCTTTCGTTACTTCCGAGAAAGATGCAAAAATTCGACTGTTCCAAAATAATTTTTTGCAGTGTAAAGCGGTTGTTTGCCAAGAACAAAATTCACGAGATATTAGTAAGTGTTACATATTGCTAGCTATTTCTCAAGAAAAGTAGAAATTCAAAAACTAGTGTATTATTTGTAGACCGGGTCAGGTCATTTCAAATTGTGATGGAATTCAATAACGAGATGAACACGAATGTGTCATTCTTTTTGCGAAAATCCACTTTTAAGAATTGAATAAAAAAAAGCAGCAATTTTGTTACTTTTAGAATATTTCAAATTTATTTGATATTGATCCAAATCGTTTAAAAATTAACCCGACCCAATCTGGTACAATCCGAACGTCGAATCCAGATCTCTCCAAACCAAATTTTCAATCCGAATGACTATGAACTCGGATTGACATGAACCGATTTTCAATCCGAATGAATCCAATTCAATCCGAACTCGGATTTATTCGGATTGATGATTCAGTATATATCAATCCGAGTTCGGATTGATTCGGATTCATATGAATTGAGAATTTTGTTCGGATTGGGAGTTCGGATTGAACCGCATGTAGTTATTGGATTAATTTTTAACCGATTTAGATCGAACGAAATGTATAACTTTTTTCGGATTGTGTCGGATTGATTCGGGTGGGTTCGGATATAGATTTCGGAATAATTCGGAATGAATTCCTATCCAAAACTCTTGCCAGGGTTATTTGAAGACCTGAAAAATGAGAATATTTTACAGTGATTCGTGGAGGCAATTGCATAGAAAAAGCAGGATATTTAATGTCCATGCATATTTATCGTATAAAAATAGCAAAATTTACTCGAAAAAAAACTAAAAAAAAACTAGCTTGTGAAGACGCTAACGCGGTACAGTGGCGGACTGGCCATGCATTGTTGGTCAGGGAACCCTGACTGCGCCCCCCTTGTTTAGCGCCCCCTGAGGCATATAAAAACGCCCTAAGAAGCTTATATTTTTTAAACAAATAAATATATTTTAGATTGCAAAGGAAAGAGTGAAAAGAATATCCAAGAACCATAATACCCCTGACTTGCACAAATGCACATGTGTTACTAGTAATACATATTTTCTCTTATTCGTTTTTCTCTTTTTCTCTTCCATTTAATATTTCTAAAGTATATTTATCTGTTTAAAAAGTTTGATTTTTACGAGGAGCCGGTTCATTTATAATTTTCTATTGGATTGGAAGTTTTACTTCCCTTATCCCTATGCTACTACTTTATACCTAATTAAAAAAGTGTTTTACTTGAGTTATTTCAATCTTCCTGGCACAAATGACTTACAATTTTCAGTCACTTTCTGGTTGCGTTTGTCCTATAAGTTGTTTTATTTATTTTGTTTTTCTTTTGTTTTTTTTTTTTTTTTTTACTATCATTAGGCAATTGGCGCCCCCGTTCCGTACCGCGCCCTCGGGTACCCAGTCCGCCACTGACGCGGTGTACAGATAGGGTCTTTTATATCACTGTACGCAATTTCGCCGCGTATCGCTCAAAGCTCAACTGACGAACTGCAGCGCCACTCACAGGACCTGCCCCTATTACTACCTAGAGTTTTTAGAGGGGGCAGCCGAACTTCCATAATTTCCCGAAGACGAGACATTCCAGTTTGAAAAAATTTTCGTGCCCTGAAATCCACTGTCTGTAAACGGAGGGTTAAAATAAATAAATGAAGTTTTATAAGGAAACGAAGTGAGGGTAAAAATTATTATGATGGGAATTTTTCGGCAAGAATTTTTCCTAGGAACAATTTTTCTCTCTTGACTTTTTTTTCTTATCTTGCTTTTTTCGAGAAAAACTGAGTATGTGTTTCGACTTTTTAAAATAAAAACGGGATTTTTTCAAGAACAGGTCCGGCGGAGATTGTGTGTTTTTATCAAAAAATAGTTTTAAGACATCCCAGATACAAAATCAAGAGAGAAATTTTTAGTGTTTGCATCTGTTCTGCACTTCACTTCGAGATATGACAACTAGTTTTAGTGGTTGGAAAAGCAGTAATCCAACAGAAGGCGAAATTGAAATGGAGTAAAATAAAAGAGAGGCTGAGCAAAGTTTTATTAAAAAAAGAAACAAAATGAGATAGAATTGCATTCGCGTTCGTTGCTCCTGCGAGAAAAATATCGGAAGAAGAAGAAAAGGAGCCATTGCATAAACTGGTCCACAGAAGAGAGGAAAATAACGTCGTTTGTTTTACAAAGTCCACAAACCCCTGTTTGTGGATTGAAAGATTTTACCAGTCTATAGTGTTAATCAAACTTGATAACGATTCTTAAAACTTTTATAAAATAAAATAAGGAATCATTTAATTTATTTCAATTTAGTTTCATAAAAATTCATTAAATTTCCTATAAATAGAATTGAGAAATTTTCCAGATTGAATATCTGAAAGGGATGAAAGGATAAGAAAATGGAAAAAAGGAAAATAAGGAGAGATTTTGTTCCTTCGAGTTCAATTTCTTAAATCGAAAATATAATAAATTTCTGTTGAGCGAGGACAATCTAAATCTAATGAAGTTGCAATTAAATTATGAAGATATATATATATATATATATATATATATATATATATATATATATATATAACTTATATATATAACCTATATATTAATACAATTTATATATACAACTTATAAGTTTTTTTTGTTGATATAAAGATGAAAATATATGATGATTTCATGTGGTTAGCTTAGAGAGTCCAAGTAATTTTATATATGCCGAAATATGATTAAATACTCAGATCCTAAAATTGGAATCTGAAGTCAATTTGTCTGATTGTGAATACGTGAGGTCAATTTTTATGAAAAATGTATTTCATCTTTCCATCAAACCAACTAATATTCTTTCGCAAAACAACTTATATTCTTGCTTAATTTATTGCAGTCTCATTCATGACTTTTGGTTGGTTTTAATCTTTTAAAATGAAAATAAATTTTCTTTGAATTTCCTAATCAAAAGCAGCATCAAAATTAAAATCCCTCTTATTTCTCCCAGGTTCCCCTGATCGAAAATTTGACCACATTCTCCACTTGAGGTTTAAGTCGGTAAATTCTCTGAGGATCAATCTCAAATGACGGAGGGCAGTCTTTTCTAATGAGATTAATGGTAACTGAACGAAGTTGTGTTACTTTCTGGAGTGTAGGGCTTATTACGTCTAGATTGGTTTCGTGACCATTCCCTTGTGCAGTCGACCGTTTTCCAAGATCTCGTAGAATCTTATGCCACGACGTGACCTCAATAACTCAATGAACATTTGAGAAGGGATCTTGCGATTGACCGCAATAACGAGCAAAAGATCCATCTTTCAACTCCACCTAAATTTACAAGAAGCTCCGATATTACATTTCTAGAAAGAGGCATCCCATGAACCACGTGGTTTCTTGAGGGAAGATTCCGAGTCCGAGCCACGTGGTTTTATACAATTTGGTGTTAAAAAAAAACTTATGACCAAAAAACAGACAAATGTTTACTGAAAACAATAATAAGTCCAAAATATTACAACACAAAATAAATAAATTTTAACCCGAATAGTTGATTTTTAAAACAGAAACATTAATTCTTAACCCTCCAAAAAAAAAAGAATTTTCAATGAAATACATGAATTGCCAATTAGTGACCTTCCATACACCACGAATGAATGGGGGGACGACGGGCCAAAAAGTGTCAAAATCGGGCCTCGTGGTTTACGGAAGCCCCCAAAATCAAGAAAAAGCAAGCCAAAATGTGCAACATGAAAACTTTGTGGTAGCTTAAAAATAATAAGAAAACTTATAAATCATTATTTTTTATAAAAAGTTTTCCTACCAGCACTTCTTTCAATTTCATTTTATGAGTAAACGACTTAGCTTCACAATGTGGGATGATAAATAGTTGGTGGTTATTTAAATATATATAGGAGCCCTTCAGCACCATTTTATGGTATAAGTTGTACATATAGACGGACAATTAGAAAATCCGGTTTATTTGTAATATTTAAAAAAATATCCACAATTTGGCGTTGGAATACTTAGAAAATAATATTTCTACAACAAAAATGAATCAATTGACCTATGTTAATAATTTGTCTGGCTAAAAAGAAACTAAAATTTTCAATTTCCAAATTTAAAAAAAAATTAATAATTCGAATCAAATAATTCATGATCTTTTTTTGAACGCTTCCTTTTGGGGAAACCGAAGTGCTCATGAAATGAGCAATACAGTGAATATAACAAATAGGACTTAACAGATAGTTTTAAGATTTTATGAGAACCATAGTGTTACTTTAAATCTTGTACACTGTTAGAAATTTCCTGAAATTTCAGTCAGTTTTCAATGACTCATGTCACTGAAATTTCATAAATTTGGCTCTGAAAATTAATTTGAAACCATATTCATTAATTTTCAGTGACACGAAACTTAATTTTGAAGCAAAAGTAATTGAAATTTCATAAAATTGACTCTGAAACCTGTTCCAATTGCTTGTACATAAAATATTATTGGTGGCTGAATAAATTTCACTGTGGTTTACGTAAATTTTATAAACATGCATTGAAAATGAAGTAACATTTTTTATTACATTTAGTAAACCTAAATAAAAATATGAAAAAAATTTAAAAATAATTCATGAAATCAAATTGAGAAATTTTGTATGTGATATACATTGAATATATCCATAGGATATTCATGAACACTTACAAAAACTTCAATGCACTATCGCTTGAAATAGTTTCAAGACTTACATTGTAATTTCAATTTATTTCCTAAATTATTTTCTTTATCAGTTGAAGATATGAAATCAACAATAAGAAAAAAAACGAGGAAAAGAAGTTTGAATTCGCATGTTCTGATATTTTTTCTATGCACTTCAAGGTTAAAAATGTCATAGGAGGATGAAAGGAATGATACAAGTTTTTCCTGGGACGTGATGGTAAAAGAAGATTCTTCGTTTCCTTAGCAACCAGGCACCATTTCGAATTTCAAGAAGCATGATGAAAACCTCATTACTGATGCCGCAAAGATATGAAATTTATCATGTAAACTGTCATGAAATGCATTATCTCATTAGTAAACTAGAGTTATATTATTCTGAATTCAAATGTTAACTTACTTTAGACTTGAGGAAGGAAATAAGGAATTCCGCAAACTAATGAAGATGAGACGAAATTGGTTCGGGAGCTCTGGAAATCTGATGAGAAAATTATGGTCTTGAAGCTTTCAAGCAACAGTCACAAATTTGTTTTACATTTCTCAAGGGTCTACCATGTGCATGATTATAAATTGTCAAGAAAATTGATAAAAATTAAATTCATTCTTCCTAATAAATTTAATTTGATACGTATTAAGTTGTATCTAAATAATTTCAGGTTCTCTGAAATGCAATTTCCTTAGTTTCCACTTTCTGTTCTGAAATCGCTACTTGTCCTTTGATAACAGAAGTGTATTAAATTGATTTTTTGTAATAGTATAGAAGCCTTTTGTAAATCTTTGTGAAATTGCACAAATAATTACATGTCAAAACTCAGAATAATATAGTTATAGGATAATATAGGTTTATATAATTATTGTTTCTTGACATATTTGAACCTAAATAATAATTTAACGGAATTTTTTTGTAAGCGAACGCGTAAGACGTCTCAGAAATTTGATAAGATTCAGTAAAAAAGCGATTAAGTCCTCTGGAATGTTATTTGAATAATATATAATATTATTTGAACTAAATATTCCACTTTTTTCTGATTGTACGTCGCGTTGCTAGTGATTAAGGTTTCATGCCAACCCAAGAAATTCAGCAGGAGAAGCTTTGGACCAGAATTTCGGAAGCGTTTCCTGAAGTGTGAGCTTAGAGACGGTTGATAAGATTCTGAAGGTGCATCTTCAAAGGCCCATGGCGTTTCCACCGGAAGAATTCTAGAACCTCGCCGACCTCTGAAATTATCTGCCCTATATACCCTATATAAACGACCTAGATCACACTACATGGCACCATATTCTCACTATTTCAAAATGATTATAGAGTCGAGAAATGTGTGTTCGAGCGCGATACCTGACGGTTTTCTATTTACTCTCATTCATGCTTGCGTTACATTCTGTTGAATTCACACTGCTCACAATCAGTACAATTTTGCACGATTGGACTCCGCATATATCGTAAGCCCACAAGGCAGCTTCTGATCTATCAATGGACCTCAAATTTGTTCATTTACCCTCGCTACTACCAATGCACTCACTGAATTCCGAACGCGTAATCAAAATTCAGCATATGTGCTTGCTGAACCAGAATTGAAATGTCAGTAAATTAGAAATAATTACAAGATTTTTTTGTTCTCTCCTTCACTGAGAACAAAAATTAAACTTTTGGTACGAATAGCCGGAGTTTTTCGGTACACATGGACATTTTCATTATCAAAACTAAAAATACAATTCGAAATCTTGTAAAATAGATTTTAGTACATTCAGTCACAGTAAACTCTGGGATATCAAATCACTGCATATCATTCTGAGCATCAACATCACGTCACAATAATCCACTTTTGCGGATCCACAATTAATTTTTAGACGACTTCATACATATCTATCAAGTGGCAGTTGTTAGTGTAAGTATGCAAATTATTTCAGGTATCCCAATTACTGCAGTACTCATATATGCTTCATACTCAGATGAAAATAATCAGAAGATCAAAAACTGTGAGTAATTGATACATTTTGGTAAATTTTTACGTTTTATGATCGTTGTTAATAATGTTGTTTATGAAATAACTTTAGTTTTCAATATTCAACCTATGAATCCGCAGCAATAGGGACGTCGTAATAGTAACACCCATATCTCTTATTTTATTTTATGATATAAATTGAACATACAAACAATGTTGTATTATATCATCATTTTTTTAGTCTTAAAATTATTGTTAACAAGAAACCCCCACCTGAATCATCTTTTCACTTTTCATATGTTCGCATATATAAAAATAAAATCCAAGGTAATAGGGATGCCGTAATACGTACACAGTTTTTATTTATCCGCAGCAATAGGCAAAAACATACTTTTTATCTAGATTTTGATTATTCTTGTATGTTGATTTATATTTTGGTATTTATTACTATTTTTTATTAGCAACATATGTCCTGTTTTAAGGCGAAACGAAAACATTTTGTTATTTCAATATATATATATATATTAAAAATAATAGTCAAATAAAGTGAGACTAATACTTAATACCGCATTAATTGGGACAGTTACGCCACACTTTTTATTGAATGCCGAAGGTTATGGTCATGACTGACATAATATTTATAAAGCGAGAAATGTGTGAAAAAATTTTGAATTTCAAGGTGGGAGAAAAGTTATAAATTTTCCTACGTTGGGCTATACCTAAATCCAAACATTTAATGTTTGAGAAAAACGTTGTATTTTCAACGAAATAGATACAATAACGAATTTTCAACCATAAAGTTTACTTTTCACTTAAAAAAGATAAATTTTCAACCAAATAATTGAATTTTCAAATAGAAAAGATAATTTTCAACCAAAAATGAAATGAGTAAATTTTCAGTTAAAAAAAAAAGTTTGCAACCAAAAACACGATTTTTCAACAAACTAGGTAAATTTTCAACAAAAAAAAATGTATTTCTTACAAAGAATTTTCACTTCACTCAAAATAGTTGAATCTCCAATGAAAAGATTCTTCAGCCAAGAGAGACGAAAAATTTCAGCCAAATTGTTGAATTTTTAAATAAAAAAGATCAATTTCACACAAAACAGTTGAATTTTCCACCGGAAAATATCAATTTTGAATAACAACTTAATTTCCAACTAAATGTTTGCAACAAAAATAAATTTTCAATTTGAAAGAAGTGATAATTAATTCTAGTTGAAGAACATAATTGATTAAACAATTTATAATTTTGGTTAATAATATTTTCTTAGAATAATGCTAGAAAATTGCAGTTTTTTCTGAAATTTTCAACTTTTTGTTCACTTTCCACTTGGATTGAGTTAAATAATTAAAGTTAATAGAATTATTTGTTTAAACAATTTATCATTGATATAAATAATATTGAAATTGAATAATGCTAGAAATTTGTGGGTTTGTTCTAAATTTCACAACTATATGTCAACTTTTCACGTATGCTGAGACAATAATTAATTTAATTCAGTAAAAATAATTATTTCAACAAATTTCTATTGTTTATAACCATATTTTTTATGAACGCAATATAGTTGCGCTTTCTTCTAAAATGTTTAACTTTTCACTCACTTTTAACGTAGTATAGTAAGAAAGAATACAAGTTAACAAACTTGTGGTTTGAACATTTTATAATATTGTTTATAAGTATCTTCTCTTAGATACGTGCTAAAAAGTTGCGGTTTTTCCTGAACTCTTAAAATGTTTGTCCATTTTTCACTTAGTGAGGTAATAATTAATGCAAGTTAACAAATATGCTCATTCGAACAATTGATTATTGTTATTACCAAAACAAATTAATTTTCATCACAAGAGTTGTATTTTAAACAAAAAATTATGAAATTTCTACCAAAAGAGATTAATTTTTAAAAGGAAAAGCCGAATTTTCAACAAAAGAGTTGAATCTCCAAACAAAAGATTCTTCAGCCAAGAGAGACGAAAAATTTCAACCAAATTGTTGAATTTTTAAGTAAAAAAGATCAATTTTTCACAAAACAGGAGGATTTTCCACCGAAAAATATCAATTTTGAATAAAAAGTTAATTTCCAACTAAATGTTTGAATCAAAAATAAATTTTCAATTGGAGAGAAGTGATAATTAATTCTACTTGAAGAGAATAATTGTTCAAACAATTTATTATTATGGTTAATAATATTGTCTTAGAATAATTCTAGAAAATTGCAGTTTTTTTCTGGGATTTTCAACTTTTTGTTTACTTCTCACTTGGATTGAGTTGAATAATTAATTAAAGTTAACAGCATTATTTTTTAAAACAATTTATTATTATTATAAATAATATTAAAACTGAATAATGCTAGAAAGTTATGGGTTTTTTTTGAATTTTGCAACTATATGTCTACTTTTCACGTAGGGTGAGATAATAATTAATTTATCTTAGCAAAAAAAATAATTTAAACAAATTACTATTGTTCATAACCATATTTATCTCTATATGTTTAACTTTTGACTAAATTTTCACTTAGTAAAGTATTAAAGAATACATGTCAACAAACTTGTTGTTTGAATAATTTATAATATTGTTTATAACTATCTTTTCTTAGATAAGTTCTAAAAAGTAGCGGTTTTTTCTGAACCCTCAAAATTTTTGTCTTTTTTTCACTTAGTGAGGTAATAATTAATGCAAGTTAACAAATATGCCCATTTGAGCAATTGATTAGTCTTTATAACTATATTCTTTTAGAGTAATTGTAGAAAGTCGCTTTTTTCTGAAATCTTTAGTTATGCTTTGACTTTTTAGTCATGAACAAATAATAAGTGAACCTCAACAAGAAACAGTATTTTGCTTTTTCAAGTGACTCATTCTTACTCTTTCACCAATGTATAAAAAAAATTAATTTAAACAAAAAAGCTATCTGAAGCAAGAGACAAAAACAAAGAATGGAATAATTAGGTGTAGTTGGGAGAACTAGGTATTTTAGTGTCTTGTAAAAGTTTGGTTTAAAATTACAACCAGACGTTTATTACAAAGAGTCAAAGAAAAACTCGTAATTGAACATATTCTGCTATCAGCCCCTCTCCAGAAAAATATAGATATTCACCAAAAAGAAAGAGATTGTTCAAAATATGTTTCTCTCTAATGTTTATTTATCATTTAGTCATAACTAAAAACGCAAAGCAAGGTTGAACATTCCAGGAGAAACCATAACTTTCCAGCACTTATCTGAGAGAAAATAGTTATAAACAATAATAAATTGTTTAAACAACTATTTTCATTAAATTGCATTATGCAAAGTTATTATTATTAATAGTAATAAGGAATTATTTAAACAATTATGTTTGTTAACATTAATGAAAAATTACCTCTCTCTGATTTAAATTGAACAAAAAGTAGAACATTTATTAATAACCGCGTCTTTCTATCTCAATTCTAAGAGAAAATGGGTGAAACCCATTTTTTCATTTAGGAGGTTTTTTATCGCCCTATAAAATATAGAATTATGGGGTGATATTTGAAAAGAAATATTTTATTCGTATTCTATGGCTAATTGTGAAGATAAATGTTGAGTTTCAATTTGTTTCAGCTAATATTCAGGATTCTGACTAAAATTTAGAAAAACGTATTTTTTTCTTATGGGAAATACGTGTTAAACTTCATTGGGCTTGCGCCACCTCTAAATATCATTTAAAATAAAATTAAAAAATTGATTTATTTTTGTGTGGATTGGAACGAATATCCGGGCGTTATTCATGAAAATTAGAAATAAAAAGTGATTCGCAATGCACTTTCGGACCAATATACTTGGACCTCCTATACTTATGAAAAATCGGGAACTTCCTAGGACTAACAGAGAATCTTTTATAAAATGTTCAGTGTCAAGTTGGGAGAAAAATGCCAATTTTCCTATATTGGGCTATAAATCGGTATATCTCTAGAGTTATGTTTTCATCTTCAGAAAGTATTTTAATGCACATGAACGGTCGTGACTAAGAAGTGGCATAACAACTGAAATTCGACAATTGCTACTCATGAAAACTCGTGACAGGCAATTGATCAATTGAGAATCGAATCTTTCTGATGCTGAATTTGCTGATAAAATGAAAAATCTGAAATCTGTATAAAAGTTTCGCATATCATTTTGATTCAATTTCAGGATCAATTTGATCAACTTGCACTCACTGTCACATGGCAACATTAAAATTAGTTACGTCTTCACTTTAATTATTACTGCTAAATTAAAAATTAATTAAATAAATTTCATATTGTCAAATGACAAACTACGATACCCCTTTATTAAGTGTTTTAGAAATGTTTCAGTAATTAACTTTTTATCTGTATATTATTTTATTCTAAAACTGTACTCGAAGTTCCCTAAATATATTTAAAATTTCGAGCTTTCTAAGTGCCAGCAAAACTTTTCTTAATTTGCGATTTAGAGTTGTAATTAACATCACATTTCTATATAATTATTCAGCTCTTGAAGGCAGATAGTGTAATATTTGCTGATTCTCTCTAGTATATAATCTAGGTTATTCAATTGTTGTAACCACAAATATTTGTTGCACACATCGAGTTCAACCTAAATGATTAATTTTAAACGAAAGTGCTGCCACTAGTTTGCCCGAAGGGCTTTGCGCATCAGTAGTTCATGTTTAGAGGCGCCTAAGATTAATTAAGATTGACCTAATTATCAGAAGATCATTTGCCATCAAATGGAAATGTACTTACTAATATATCGTATGTATTTAAAAAATATGGATTGCAAGTGCATTCATTTACAGAAAAGGAAAGGAGGTTAAACAGTTCAAGAAAATAATAATGTATTTGCATCTTATCAAATATTTTAAGTATAAAGTAAATTCCAATTTACGTTACTTCTTTACTTCAAAGATAATTTCCTTATAAATAACTTGTTCTAAATGAGAGAAAAGTAATGAGTAATCAAGAAAGTGAAAATTCTAGAGAAGAAGCTTGTGGGGTAAAGTAGTTTTTCTCTCTCCTCGTTTTTAAATTTTGAGAAAATACTGAAAAATTTAGTATATGTAATGAAATCTTTCTTTAATTTTTATTGACATTTATTGTGGAACTCAAAATAAATGTTTCTAAATATTGATACACGAAAAATTTCATTTCTGGGGATTAAGAGTGAAAATATTATCTCGGTAATAATGTAAAGTTGATCTCCAGAATCTCCAGAGATCGCCTGACTGAATATTGGCTTTTACTACTGTGGTTTCCTGAAGGCATAAGCCAGTGGAGTTGGCTCACGACACTTGAAGTCGCTTTTGCACGCAAGCGTAGGTGGAACAGATTTATGTTCATGGGGATAAAGGCCGTGATCGTGTTCTTTCAATTTCAGTATACTTCCCAATGTGACCTTCACATTATTTTTCTAGTTAACTGAATTAAGTTACTATCTACAAAAATTCGAATTGTTTGTCTGATTCCTAAAAGATTATATTAACTATCGCAAAAGTATTTAAGATTATGCAAACAAAATGAATTATATTATATTAAAACAATATGAAAACAATTTATAAAAATTGTCCACTATATTCACCTTCAAAATTATCACTATTCTTGATACTGTGAACACGGACAAACTGCAGCTTCTTTCACATTTCGTTTGTCAATGTTAAGATTGTTACAACCTTTTACCCCATAAAATCTTTTGCACCATAAAATAAAGGAAGTCAAGAACAAAGTAAAAGGGTTCATGAAAATACATAAAACATGAAACCTCGTGGCAACTGTATAAGAAAGGGCGAAGTTTTTTACTAGATAAAAATATTTATTCCTTCTCCATCATTTTTATTGGATCGACGTGTTCGAGGAAGCTTGCATTTTTCACTCGATTAATCGCACTAGTTTCTATGGTGACCCATAAGCAACGCGCGTCGTATCCATGAATTGATAAATTGATATGCATATGCAGCTATTCAGCGTACATGGCAATGAAGGCAATTCGTATGGACCCTTTGCTTGTGCATTTACTTCCGTGTGTGTAATTTTGACTATACACCTACACAGGTATAGAATGTCGAGAAGCGCAGACCATACTAATGCCGAGGCCAAGGTTCAGCGTCAATTACTTTAAGTGTGCGAGGAATACTGAACAGAAATTCCTGTGGAGCTAAGAGTCAGGATTCGAAATGTGGAACCCATCAATTTTCAAGGGAAGTATCTTTAAAGGGTGCCCTCGAGGATGAAACGTATTCTTAGTCTCCTATCTTCCAAGATTTTATTTTCTTCTCAAAAAATTCTTCTATCAAATTCTCTTCACTGCTTCCGTTAACTGGCAGCCCTTAAAGGAAAAATATAA
This sequence comes from Andricus quercusramuli, assembly GCA_932178445.1. Lineage (NCBI taxonomy): Eukaryota > Metazoa > Arthropoda > Insecta > Hymenoptera > Cynipidae > Andricus > Andricus quercusramuli. The sequence continues at coordinate 467,484 of CAKNXH010001020.1, forward strand.
TTTCCAAGGTTTGGTGTAATGAAAAAATTTTTGTTGATTCAAAAAATATTTGATTGTCTTAATATATTCTTTTGTAGTTAACCAAATACTCCATCTACCATATTATTTTGTAAGAACAAACAAAAAATTTAGTTGCATCAAACAAATATTTTGTTGTCTATATCGATGAGTTCTACGAATATTAGGCTATTGTTCAGTTCCCGTTAAGAAAGCGACTATCGTCCCATTACGAATAAGAATGAGTCTATCGTTCCCCTACGGATAAGAATTAGTCTAACTTCATTTTTTAAGAAATTCAGTGAACAAGTAGAAGCGTTAGAAGGAAAAAAAATCTTTAAAAATGTCTTGTTTTGAAAGTTATAGGAGCCTTAATTACGTTACAAAGCGCAATACAAAATGCTGGAGTTTTGAATTTCTAGGAACATAGAAAAAACTTAGGGTAAATAGTGTTGCAGGTAATTTTGTATTTTTACCTGTTCGTATTGGTAAAACACAAATATTACCCTCGATGCGCAGAAACTGTCTTTTGTTCTTATTAAAGTTGTCACCACCGTCTTGAAAATTGGAAAGCCACTAGCTTTGAATCGCTGAAGTGAAGTTAGCTGATGGTTGGTATAACAGGCAAATCGGATAAGTGCGGCTTCATAAAGGCTGTTTTGCCGAATCGTTAGAACTGTCAAAAGTTCAATATGACATTTACAAGGCCTTCAAGGTAAACATTGAGAATTACTCCCGAACGTAGGTAAACGCAGAATAATACCCTAGATGTGCGGGTAAAGTTTACCCACATGGGGTAATTTTTGTTGCAGGTAATCTCTACCCCGAATTCTGGGCAAAGTTTACACTTAGTTTCTTCTGTGAAATGTTCCGACGAATAATAGGCTATTTTCCATATAATAGCATCTCAAATATAAATTTCTCAAATGACACAGCCACACAAGAAGAACTTTTTCCGGGCCTGGAGGCCAAACCATGTTTAATATATGTTTTTGGGGTCGCTGAATCTGAATCCGAGGTCCAAAGAACCCTAGCACGTCAGGGTTCTGATATAACCTAAAAAAAACCTTATAAAAAATCTTTTTCCGGGTCTGGAGATCAGGCCATGTTTACTATATGTTTTTGGGGTCGCTGAATCCGAATCCAAGGTCCGAAGAACCTCAGCACTTCAGGGTTCTGACATAACCTCAAAAACCCTCATAAAAAATCTTTTCCGGTTCTGGAGGTCAGGCCATGTTTACTATATATTTTTGGGGTCGCTGAATCCGAATACGAGGTCCAAAAAATCGCAGCACGTCAGGGTTCTGACACAACCTCAAAAAACCTCATAAAACATCTTTTTTCAGGTCTTCAGGTCAGACCAGGTTTACTATGTTTTTGGGGTCGCTGAATCCGAATCCGTAATCTAAAAAACACCAGCACGTCCGGGTTTTTATTTTTTGAAACTCCTGAAATTTGTTCTTTCGACTTGTGTGTCTGCATCTAGGGCACCTCCTCGCGGTGACGGCGCGCAGTAGAGTGAGCCTGTCATCCGGTTAAGTCCCTGATTTACGGCTTTGATGCCTTCATGGCAGGCGCATGCAAGCTTTCTACGATGCAGAAATTCGGATCCTCATGATTCGGATTCAGCGATCCCAAAAACATATAATAAACATGGTCTGATTTCCAGAATCGAAAAAAGATTTTTTTATGAGGTTTTTTGAGGTTATGTCAGAACCCTTACGTGCTGGATTTTTTTGAGCCTCGGATACGATTTCGGCGACCCCAAAAGCATATAATAAACTTGGTCTGACCTTCAGACGAGGAAAAAGATTTTTCATAAGGTTTTTTTGAGTTTATGTCAGAACCATGACGTACTGGGGGTTTCTCGGACCTCGAATTCAGATTCAGCAACCCCAAAAGCATATAGAAATCATTGTCTGGTCTCCAGACCCAAAAAAAGATTTGTTATGAGGTTTTTTTGAGGTTATGTCAGAACCCTGATGTACTGGGGTTTTCTGGACATCAGATTCGGATTCAGCGACACCAAAAGCATATAGAAAACATGGTCTGATCTTCAGACCCAGAAACAGATTTTTAATTAAGTTTTTTGAGGTTATGTCAGAAACCTGACGTACTGGGTTTTTGGGACCTCAGATTAAAATTCAGCGAACCCAAAAACATATAGTAAACATAGTCTGACCTCCAGACCCGGAAAAAGATTTTTTATGAGGTTTTTTGAGGTTATGTCAGAACCCTGACGTGCTGTGGTTTCTTTAGAACTTGGATACGGATTCAGCGACCCCAAAAGCATATAGTAAACATGGTCTGACGATAATTGCAAATAAATATTTTCAGTTCATTCACTTTATCACAATTTATTGTGAAAATATTTTATTATTTTCTGATTGATACATATATACTTAAAAGTTCCTAAAATTCATTTTCCATAATGATATAACTTATAGGTTATGTTTGGAATTGTATCTAGACAAGTTTGTCATAAGACAGAAAACTGTAATCAACAATATAATGAATTAATATTTCTATCCATGAGAATCTTCAAAACAATATCTTTAATTTTTAATAATTTATTAATGAAAATGTTACAAAAATGACACAAAAGACAGACTGACGAACAGAAAAATACACATTTTTTGTCATGGCTACGACCGAGAAGAGATTTATTTTCAATAATTAATTTAAATCATGGTATAAATATTATTACTTTCAAAACTTGTTTACTTATTTTCAGTTTCTGATTTGATTTACGATTACAAAATTTCATTTCTTCCTCCTGAAAACTTAGCTAAATGAATTTAGACTATTTCTTATCCGTAGTGAAAAGATATAATTGTGCTTATTCGTAATGGGATTACAGTCGCTTTCTTAACGGTAACGGAACAATAGCCTAATATTCGTAGAACCCATCCATATAATAACCATATTCTATGGTACCGTGCCAGAATGTTTATGGTCCTGGCTCAGTACTGGTAAAACCCCTGATGATAACTATGATCTGTATTGACACACTACTAACCAAAAATTGACATGATACCGAACCAGTAGTGTGAACGGTACTGGATCAGCTTATAGACCTGTAGGATAACTCTGTCACTTTGACAACAGCGCCATCTGATACGCGATCTATTGGGTATTCGAAGTTATTTGGGAAGGTTTATGACAAAAAGCAGTGAATATCAATTCATTTTAATAAAAAATGTTAATCTTCGGTTTAAAACTAATTGTTTACTGTAAGATTTTTCGTTAATATTGAATTCAAATTCAAATTTCTTCCCAATAGTTCCAAATTGGTGGCGCTGCCGTAGCTACCCAACAGGCGTATTAGGAGTTACTGGCCCGATACAGTGACACTACTGTCGTGATACCAAGCTAGTTGTATATCAGTACTAGTATTAGCCAGTATTACGACATTTGTTTTTCTCCAATAAATGATTCTTTTATCATATATTACGTAACGCTTTTTGGACAATTTTTGGACCCCCCCCCCCCCCTCGCAACGATAGAATAATATTGACCTCCTCCCCCCTTAATTCTTACGTAAGTTTCAGTAATCTGATTTTTTCATTATAAATATGTTTTCTATGTGTCAACATATCTTTCCCTGAGTTCCTCCTTAATCCCCCCCCCCCCCAACAAAAAAGGGTTACGTAATTATATGAGTTGATAATATCGGGTTGATTTGGAAAATTAAATGAAAGGAACAAAGAAAGTACTTCTTTTTGGGATATTCGATAAATTTATTAATGAAATTATACTTTTCTGATAACCTGCAATCTGCCAAATATCAATAATTGAATTATTTAATATTTAAAGTATTACTTCTCATTATAAATTGTGAATTGAATTCCTGCTTCCACCTTGCCGAAGTTCCTTTGAGCAACAATTCGCGTCCACACGAAATGAGACATCGATATGAAAATTGGGAGAAAATAAATCAAAAGTGCTAAGGAACGTTTTTCTGGTTCTAAAATTTAATAATTACAAAAAAGGTCTGTTCAATTTTACTAACGTGCAGGTTTTTTTTTGTGTTTGTTGAATTAGTTTAGGTGAAGTTTTTCAATATCTGAGGTGTCATGAAATGGGTTGGTCACTTTGATTTATGCACGTTTATTTGCGTGTTCCAAATAGTAATTAATAACGTATACCTCGGAGGACTGATCCAAACGGCCTGCGACTAGATCACGCAAACTTAAATATTGAAAAATCAATGAAATTTTGAAGCAGAATAAAATCTCAATCCGAGTAGAATAAGATATAAAAGATCTATCAAAATTATTTTAACTGAAGCTGCATTAATTATTCCCATTGAAGATGCATTAATTATTATAATATTAAACGTATTTGAAAAAATTGAGTATAGTCTTCAAATTATCTCTATCAAATTAATAAGATTCTGCATCATATTTTGCATATTTCGTGGTTGAGTACAATTATTAGGCTGAATTCATTTCAAATTAATCTCGTCACAGTCTGTGGATATTCATAATGATATGCATGCATTTGTACTCTACAATATTTCTTCTTAGGATGCCTCTTCTACCCAAGAAAATTGGATTTAATTGTAAATAAAAAAATACAACAAAATATTATGAGCATATATTAGGTGTAAATATCTGCTTTACTGATTTTTGTTTGTTTGATAAACTCATATCCACAAGAAATGAGATTCAAGGATAATGCATGCGCTTAAAGAAAGTTTTAAATGTAAGATATATCGTTTGTCGCGAAATTGAATGCCTTTTTTAATTATATGCACCTTATGCATGAAAATTTGGTATTAATAAGAAAAGTTTGTTTAAAAAATATATGAAACAAAATAGCCTTTCTGCTGACTTCTAATCTTCCTACCTTTACAATTGTTTCCCTTCTTTCTATTGCACAGGCATAACATGGAACTCGAGTTATACAGGTAAAAAAATTAAGGCTGACAAGCAAGAACAGCTTTTACTATACTAGAAGAAGTAGGGATTAGGAATTGTAACAGATTTATCAAGTGGAAAGAAATTTATTTTGCAAAGGTATTATTACATAAAAAATTGAAAGTAAAACATAAGTCCACTATTGTATTTCATATTTTCTGTTAATACGAAACAAGTTAATATTTTGAGTAATTTTTTTCATGCGATTTTAGTGAATTGAGAGTAAACTAAATTTTTTCATTCCATGCATGATTTTTCAGTGGAATATAAGTGTGAGAATTTTAAGGCAATAAATATTCAAGTGATACTATCAAATATATTGTTGAAACTCAGTGAATTTAAAGTTTATTTCTCCAACTATTTTCTGTACTAAAAAAATCAAGTGTAGTCCACTCGAATCCATTCACCGACCCGAATAATTCAATATAACATAGTTTAATGGATTGGAAAATTAGAGTTACTATTCATGAAGTTTGCAGGTAGTAGATAGAACCATCCCATGTCAAGTGATTTACGTGATGCATGAGCTTGAACTGTGGATGTAATTTTTAGAATAAAATTATCGCATGGTTTAATTAAAATATCAATTGATAATAATTATAATATCGTTAATAAAAAAAAACACAATCTATAATTAATCTATAGAAATTTCGAATTAATTTGACCCTTTTGGACTTTTCAGTCATACAACTTTCTCTTCTTTTTCAGGTAAGTCCGAAGTCAATAACAAATTATTCTTATCCAGTCGGTAAGTCGTTCTATTTATTAATTCTCGAATCTGTGTTTTGCTAATAATCAATAATAATACATTCATTTTAAGTCCAGTCAAATGATTTTGAGTTTTATTTATGATTTCCTTCACTTAGTGATCCTTGAATCTTAATTCAGTTTCATTTACCGGAATGACATTCGCCGGTAAAGTAATTTACCCAATTGCTTATTCTCAGTCCTACCTTGTCGATAACTAAAAGAACAAAAATTCTCTTCTACGGTAAAGTAGAAAATTTCTACATTGAAAAGAATCTGTGTCGGCATCATACCGACTTGAATTTCCGCATGTGTCGTCTTTGTTTAAATGTTGTACCTACAGCTGAGTTTCACATTCTAAGAAATGAAGATCAATTTAAATTAATTTAGTCAATTTCTGCAATCGGATTTGTGATATATGTATAAGAGCTTAAAAATGACAAAGATATTTAAAATCAGCAAATTCTTTTCGTCAATGAGTATATTAGTTTATTAGTTTATAATATTATATGTTTAATATTGCATATCTACTGTGAATAATTACGATCGTGTTCATGGTTTCTCTCATTAATTACCTGGTTTACGAATGTCAAACAATTTTTCCTTAATTAATCATTATTCAGCACTGCGAAATGATTATCACAATAAAATATTGCTTATTTCTCGTGCTGTAAAATTGAAATAATTTTTCAAATCCAATAAGTTTAAAAATTGTTATTTTCTGTCAAATTATTCTTGAACATTATAAGTTCGATAAAGCAGCCCGCCTAAACCCCAAGAGCAAATAAGACAATCCCATACTCCAAGCATATTGAAATAGTATAAATAGAGTATGACTAAAGTATAGCTGTATTCATGATCAACTTGATTTAAATTTCGAGATCAATTATCTGTCATAAATTTTCTACTACTTAACACATTATAAAATTATTTAAACCTCTTACCGCAATGATAATCAATCATTGATGCTCGTTTAAAATTAAATTGTTAATCAAATTTTGAAAAAAATTCACTTAGCTCCGTTTATTTGAATTTATGATTACTGAGGTTGTGGATGTTTGTTTCCAAAAGTCAGCAAATCTCGACCAAGGATCGATTATCGATTTTCAGAACTTGAATTTGGCAGATAGGAATGTTTTTCGAAAATCGTCAACTGTCATTCTGTTTTTTATACTGATGCTAATACGCCTTGAAGTTGTCCTCCTTAATTTTCATTGATTCTCTAAAGCGAATCATATTGGGTTGAAAATCTAGACAAAAATAGCTGCAACAATTTGATACCCCAAGTTTTAGTGTGATGATATGTGCAAAGTACACTGAGAAACTTTAGGTTAGAAAAATTACTAAAACGGATAGCAAATGGGGGCATAATGCTTAAATTTTGACATTTTAATACATAAATAATAAGTTATACTATTTTCATAAGAAGATTTCTTATTTGGCAATAGCAATCCTTACTATTCTCTGTAGTAAAATCCGATGTAGGAAAAATTAGTAGAGAAATTAATAAATTGTACAAAAAAAATAAAAGTAATAAGTATTTTAAATAACATAATATACTAAATATGTAGAAGAAATTACTATTGTCTGTAGGAACACGATGTGAATTATGGACATTTCCTACTTTTTGTAACAAAGGTTAATACCAATTATTAAATTTGGTCCTAAATATTACTAATTGATTTAGCAGAAAGTATCGAGCCTTGGACCGAGCGCGGCCGAGTGCATCTGACGTGTGTCGATCGCCGATCATATTTTTAGGTTGCGAAAATGACATCTAATTTATGTTTCAATGCAAAATCCGCAAAAAAACATAATTAAAAAAAAAATTTACTTATTTTAATTACATTAAAAATGTTGTTGTTTAAAATTATAAAAATATCATGAATATTAATCAATTAAGGATTAAATGAATTAGAACCAATAAACTTTCTATCATTTAGGTCATATGGAAGTTTTCATTCTGAGTCCCACAATGTCTTATAGGTAGATGGATCATCGCCCGACTGCTGTCCAGGAGACGCGTGTTCGATTCCCGCCAGCCTTCGTTTTCTTCTAACCCGATTTTTCTGTTTCAGCTTTATAATATAAAATACTATCTTTTAAGAATATATACATATATGTAATTTCTAATGTTGTCAATTCTTAATTTAAATAAATGTGAATTATGCGTTAAATGTAGAACATGTGTGTAGGTAGGCTTGTGTAAAAGTTAGCAACACGTATTTATTTTTTTACTATTCCCACTGTAGCAGATTTTGCTAACCAGTTAGTAATTCGGTGCGCACGGTCCCTGCGCATCATTTTACTACAGCACTTTGTAAATACTGTTATCTTCTACAGATATTAATCCAACAAATTTACTATTTTCTCCTACCAAAATTAGTAAATAGTGCAGACTTGCAGTTTTACTACAGAGGTTAATAAATACTTCAAATGTCTTTTACAATAAATGCAATAGTTTTAACTTTTATTCCAATATATTTTATAATTCTTTAAGTAGCTACGAGTTACTATTGAGGTTAGTAAATATTATTAAAATTTGCTTTTTGCCTCTCATTGCAAAGTTCAGATAGTGAAATCTAGTGTGATTTTTAACAAGAAATACAAACAAGGGTTTCTCAGTGTATATATACGCAAAATATCGCATGTATATGTAACATGTGATCATGTGTTCTTTGAAATATCTTAAGAGCAGGATAAAATATAATGCAGCGTGAATGGCAGCTCGTCCGGAAATGTAAAAATTTCGTGATTTAAGTAATTTCGTGCGGAAAATATATGCACAGAATATTGTTCGTGAGTATGATAGAAAGCATAAGTATCATCATTAACGCATACAAAAATTTGCTGAATTTATTATTTAGATACAATTTTTAATGTTCTATTTTTATAAATATAAATTCAAATAATAATTTACATAATGAACATTTTAATAAATATTTCAATGCATTTCTGCACATTTAATTTAATTTAGAAGTTGCAAACAATATTTCTTTATAAGTCAGTTTTCAGTCAGTCTTGTATCGTCCGCCTGTGAACACCGTATCAATTAAAATGTTACACTCTAACAAATTATTGGAGCCTTTCCAAAATCTTTGACACAAACATTGAAGAAAAATTATTGGTTTTTGACCCATTTTTTAGGTGAAGTTTTTTATAAAAATTATTATATTGAATGTTTTATTTTTATTAATACAAAGTCAAATAAATAATTTACATGATGCACATATAATCGAATATTTTATTGAATTTCTTTACATTCAACTTAATTTGGAATTTGCAAACAATATTGAACAAAAATTATTAGTTTTTTCACCAATTTTTTCTATTGATATTTTTTATAAGAAACTATACAATGTTTCGTTGACCCAAATCTGTTTATCAACTCTTGAGAAAAAAACGCAGTGTTGGCTGAAATGTAAAGGTCTTTTTTTTAAAAAATGCGTTTTCAGATTTTTTTATTTTATTTTGACTTCATCATTGACAGTAGGAACAAATATATTCGCTCAAATTTTCTCAAATGATTATTGAAAATTAATACGATAGAAAAAAGAGAAACAGGTTCGGATCTGCTTTACTGGATTTCTAATTTTATGAATTTCAGAACTCCAATATCATAATTCAGAATACTTCGCTTGTACTTACCTCATTTTCCCCTTTTGTTCTATATCTTTAATTGAGTTATATCTACTGTAGCTATACTTTTCCTATACTTTAGACATATTTCATCTATACTTCTTATTTACATTATTATTTACTTATTTACATGAGCATATACTTTAGAGATACTCGAGTCGAAATTTAGACCCTACTTTGAACCTGCAGCTCCTCATTAGAACCTGCTTTGACGCTATTTAAACCTATAGTCCCTACTTTGAGGTTCTTACTCATAGAGAATGAAAAACTAGAGCCTTCTTTGACTCCGTTTGAACCTACAGGCCCTACTTTGAATATTTAGAAGCTACACCCAGGAAACAAAAACCCATTGAAAAGGCGACTTCGTGAATTGCGTATCTGTCATTTGCAGATTAAGATTTTTAAAACTGAATTGTTTCGCGACTATGTGAATTGGTCAGTTTCTCGTTATTAGTAGTAATAAAGTATCTGTAAGGAAAAAGGAAAGGATTCTTTCTAAAAATGTTAATTTTCGAACCCGGAATAAAAATTTATAACCATTACCGAAATTACGCCATTATTATTTTTATTATTATTATTGCCATAGTAGGGGCTGGAGCATCAAGGTAGGGTCTGAAGCGCCAATGTAGGGTAGGGCCTGGAACACCAATGTAGGTTCTAATTTAGACCCTATTTTGACGCTAAACGTCTAAATTGAATTGAAATCGCTGCTTATTTTGAACCTACTTTGCTGCTCCAGTGCCTACTAAGGTAGGAGTTATAGGTTCGAAGTAGGGCCTAAATTTCGATTCGGGGAGTTGGGGGGGGCAAGTCACCCCCCCCCGCCCGGGGGGGGCTCTGGATCCACGTCTTATAGTATTTGAGAGACGACGTCTACATGATTTCTCAGATGTTTTCCTAGATCAATCCCATACCAAATTGTTTTTATCTGAGAGCAAATGCATTACTGGAATTTACTCTCTTATGACTGCAGAATCTCATTCCATTATACTAAATTGACAAACATGTGTGATTTGATAGTGAGAGATGTCCGCAAATTTGCTCTGTAATCCAATTTACTGACTCGTCAAATAATCCAGTGAAACAAATTCACTCTTATTATGCAAAATCTTCCCATGCAACTCACACTTCTGTTAAATATAATTTAAGAAGTAAACATAAATAAATCTGAAGCTTTAAATTCATTCGCAAACTAAAATTCTTTTTATAATTATTAATATTCAAAATTGAGTAGTCAATTCGAAAATGTTGTTAATTATAAAATTTTTATATTTTTCACCACACTTATAAACTCAGAAATTCTTTTAAAAAAGTTTGAAACATTACTTTTTGATCTTTTACTCAGAATATTATGTTTACCTTAATTTTTCGAGTTGTTTACTACTGGATTTTTTCAGCATACACCGTATTTTAAGATTTCAAAGACTTCAAAGATTTCAGAGGAGTTCAAAGGTTTCAAATTTTTATGACAAATTTTTAAGTATTTTAATGGATTTTAAATGGTTTCGAAAGATTTCAAGGGATTTCACGGATTTCTACTTGAATACACAAAATAAGATTTGTTGTGTTTGTGTTTATTTCCCACTATAACTTTGTATAGGATTGACATAATTGTATGAGTTATTTTTTCATTTGGGCAATATTAGTGCGAGTGACACAGGTGCATCCAGATTTATGCTTGTCAATCTCTGCCAAGTAAAATCACAACAATGTTATATTGGAAACAAATTTTTTAGACTTTTATTGGATATACATATTAGTCAGTTAAAAACTGATTTGTTCAAAATTTTGAAGAATCAATAAAACCCCATTATAAACCGTTCCGTTCGTCAAAGTGACTCATAAATCATTAGTTATTTCTGAAAATTAAGAAAAACTTTTGAACTTATATTTCTAAAACAAATTTTATACTTTACATTGAATGATTTACATATAGAACATCGTTTATGAATGTATTTTCATGCGCTGATTGTAATGGAAATGCTACTTACAAATGTCATTGGTAAGGCCAGAAGTTAAAAATAATTTTATTTATTGTTAGTTATATCCCACCCTGGCGAAGTCCTTCCCTCGATCACATTTGACACCATTTCAGTATTTTAGAAAGCCCACCCGTTTACAGTGGACCAGTGGACGGCTTCTCTTTTAAACAACCCGTTTATAGTTGGTCATACTCTAACTCATCAGCCAAATCTACTCTCAATTATATTTCACCCTATTTTCACTATTTAAAAAAACACTTGTTTATGATAACATTTTCATAAACGAAAAAAATATAAGACTTTTTTCAGTGTTTCTAGTTAATCATACCTCAAATCGAAAAAATCTACCTCTCATTTATATTTGACTCCATTTCCAGTAATGTAAATGCGTCCGAGAGCGTAGCGCGAGGTGAATACATAATCGAGCACGAAGCGCGAGGTCCAACAGCCACGCGCCCTAGGCGCGCTCGAACATGCGAGCCGCGCGCGAAGCGCGCGATGAGAATGTGCCCGCGGAGCGGACAGATTTTTCATTATTTTTTTGAGTGATCAAAATTTGGATTTTTGATTTTTCAAAAAATTCAAAAAGTTGTTACGAAAATATAGTAAGGGTGTTTAAAAAGAAACATTTTTCTCCTCTTGACATTTTTTCATATCGTGCGTTTTTCGGCATAAAATGTTCATTTACGCTTGTTTTTTGTAATTTCGAAAATGCTATAACTCCTGTAATTTCTTTTTATCCGAAAAAGTCATTAGGATAAATTGTTCGAGTTTTGGAGTACTATGAATAGCCGTACATAGAATTTTTGAATTTAAAAAAAAATGGTCTCAAAAATTTTCAAAATGCTCTAACTTTTGGAATTTTGATCAAAATTAGCTGGTTAACGAACTTTTTATTTCTTTTTATGCCCTAAAAAAGTGTGCCAAAGCACAACCCAATCTGATTATTTTTTCGAAAGTTATCGTGCTTACAGACAGACAGACCGACTGCAGACTACAGACAGACAGACACCTTGGTAAAAACCTTTTTTTCTAGCTGAGGGGGTCTCAAAACGTGGAGATTTGATGAAAACTGACTAAGTCAAATCTTACATAAAACCAATACCTATTCTCATTAGAATGAGGATGTAAAAAACTATTATAGTTGGCTATATCCCAATGTGGCAAAATCTCCATATGATTTATATTTGAACCCATTTCCAGTATTCCAAAAAAACCACCCGTTCATAGTTGATCATACCCCAACCCTTCAAAATATTCTTATCAATTATATTTGATCTTATTTTCAATATTCTAAAAAAAAACCACTCGTTAATAGTTAGCTACACTATAACTCGGCGATGCATTTTGACATACTGGTTACTACTCACGGCTGGCCTCGATTAAGTTCAACCCAAAAGTGCTTGCACATCCAGTTTCTCGTTTTTACGTATTCCGGGGATGTCCCCGGTTATTTTAATCCAAGAAAAAAAATCGTGCTACACATTTTTGAGGAAAAAGATTTTTTCATTTTTAGCAATTGAAAATCTCATTTTTCTTGAAAACGAAGCAAAATATGAATAGCAGTTCATAGTTTCAAATTGTTTCCGTTCCTAAAATCTATAAAATTATACCCTCACAAGATTTTTATCTTATATGGGTAATTCTTCACATAAAGGTCACTTTTGCTTCTCCGTGTAATATTTTTGTGAATATTTATTGAATTGCTTTATAATTTGGTAAAATCAATCGCTTTGATAACACGGACAGATTTGTTTACCCGAAAAATGTATTAAAGAAGCATTAAATATGTACTTGAAAAAATGCCCTTTCCTTGTTCTCCACCTATAAATTGCTAAGTTTGAGGAGAATTTTCGAAACCCAGAGTAATAAAATATAATTTTTAACTGATACCTTTCAAAAGTATGCCTCAAAAACTATTATTCTTGCAGTTAATTTTCATTTTGTCGCACTTGAAGGTAAGAGAATTTTAAGTTGAAAGGTTTCCCCCTAATTTTTTTCCTGGAAAGTGCAATGACAATATGATGAGCTTTTGACGATTTTGTTGTTATTTTGACCAGTATCAATGTAGTTTTTTAATAAATAAGTCGAATTATCACATCTGTGTATAAATCAATGGTAACAGTTGAAAGATTTACCTTTAAACTAACATAAAACGTGTTGAGCTTTAGCTTATTTTTATTATGTGTCATTACACGCTCCAGGTAAATTGGACACTTTTCGGGAAAATATATCAATTTTTGTAACCTCAGTCTTAAATGGACTCAGAGTGAATAATTCTTCCAAAGGACTTTCTAATTTATTCTTTTGAACAAGTAGAATCAATGTTTTGTTGTTGTATGGCATTACACGTCCTGTAATCGCACATCACAGAATTCAAAGTCAGGGATGAAATACAAATAGGTTAATCATGTGTCTCATAATTGTTTATCAAACAAGGCATCCAATTAACATTATTCTATTCTAAAATACTTGAACTTGCTGAGAAATGAAATATCTAATGCATTTTGGCATGAAGTTCTGTTTCAACTACGTGTATTTCAGTGTATTTGTGTGATGGAGTCTGATTATTTGATAATTTAATTGATTCATTATGTCATTAGGAAAAGAAAATATATTACGTAAATGTAGTTTTGAGCGATTTTTGAAGCCTCGAAAAAATTATCACCTTCAAAATGCGTTTTTTTCTTCTTAGTAGTGACTGTATTTCAAATCTGACATTTTATAGGTCAGCTTTATGAGACCAATGCAATTCACTTAGCTGTTTTTAGTTTTCATTTATTTTATTCTTCTGATCCTTTTAGAAAATAACGTTTAAAACATTTGAACTTCTTAAAAATGTTTACGGTACTTCATTTTATAGGTTATGTGTGTTTTGCAAAACTAATTATGTAAATTCAGTATTGTTGAACTGAATAAAAAAAGAATAAAAACGTGAGCAAAGAAATAAAGAGACGTACAAAAAAATAAATCCGTGTTTTAGAGACGTATTCCTCCTTTTTGAGCCTTATTAAACTAAAATAACGTACTGACATTCTATTGGATAAACTATTTTGAGTTTAAAAATTCTATTATTATATTTGGACTCAGCGACCTAAGGACCTTAGGATGACCATTTTTATTAAATGGTGACTGTTTTAAAAATTTTGATCCGCATCATTGGATCAGGCATCTTGAATTTTGAAATTCTGCTATAAAATTCGAAATCAGTGACCCGAAAAACTTCAGAATACTCACTTCTATAGAAATCGGTCCATGAATCCAAATTTTGAACGAAAACCGATAACTCTGTCAAAAAATTGGAAAAAAATATTTTAAGCTCAAATATTTTAATAATTGCTTATTGTAGCACCAATGCATAGGCGTGATACAAAAAAAAACTATTTCAGAATTTTTTTTTGCAAAAAAAGTTGCTTCTATCAGAAGTGAGCTTGACACAGAGAAACACCCATATAACGCAACAATTTTTTTCCAAATAGATAGAAAAAATCAGTAAAAATCGACTAAAATAGCATTTAGTTTAAAAAACTTCAAGTTTTTATTTTTAAAAGCTTTTTTTTTTTTTAGTTTACTGACTATGTGAAGAACATGGAATCTTTAAAAATGTACCCTTACCAGATGTATATCTTGTGTATTTAAACAAAAATATGAAAAATCTATTGAAGCTTAATCTATTTGATATTTTTTAAACATTTTTGTTAAAATACACAAGATACACATCTGGTTAGGGTACATTTTCATAGATTACAGAAAGGGGAACTATTTGGAACTATGCATTGCTATTCATATTTTTTGCTTCATTATCGAGAAAAATAGGATTTTGAGTCGTTGAAAATTATATTCCTTCAATTTTTGAGATAAAAACCAATTTTTCTTCACTTTGAAGCTCAGGCGCCTTAATAATCTCCTGAAACATGTTCTTTACATAGTTAGTGAAGAAAAAAAGACGTTTTCAAAAATGATATGTTAAAGTTCTTTAAAGTGAATGCTATGTTAGTTGATTTTCATTGGTTCTTTTCTATCTTTTTGGAAAATTTGTTGAATTGAACAAGATAAACATCAGGTAAGGATATAATTTTAACGATTTTAGGAAGGAAAACATTTTTAAACCATGAACTGCTATTCATATTTCGCGTCCTTTTCGAGAAAAATGACGATTTCGAAAAGTACGATTTCTTTCTTTCTTGGCTCAAAATAACCAGGGGCATACCCGAAATACGTACAAAAGAGAAACTGGATGGGCAAGTACTTTTGGGTTGAACTCAATCGAGGCTAGCCGTCAGTGGGTTTTAAATAATTAATGAGTTTACATAACATAATTTTCTTAACTTTAACGTGTTCCAATTTTCAGTTAGGAAGCTGTACCATTGGCTTGAAACTGAGCGAATAGAAATTGAATACTGAACCACATTGGTCTCTTTAAGGTTTGGCACGTTCGTTTGACCATTCGTGCCACTATACTACTCAATCACTGAACTGAACCCTGTGGCATGTACAAAACTTTCGCTATATGTATACGAAACCACGAATCTCAAACCTATTAAATCGCAGCTGTGGCTGTGATACGATTTCCCAACCAGTCCCCGAAAAACCTAATTTCCTGTGTGTCTTCTCTTCATTTCTCAAAAAGGATCACTTCAAAAAATGGAAAAGGATTTATTTCTTATCAGACAACTTCATATTGGGTATTTTTGCATTCAAAAAATGATTTTTACTTTATAACTATGATATTGAAATCATGATAGTGCAATAAACTAATTTGAAACCAAAGTTCCTTATGTTACTAACAATAAATGCAAATCTGAAGAACTATATTTTATTTCTTAAATTGAAAGAAATTCATCTGAACTCAAGTAAATTTGAAACAGTTCAATTAAACTCTAAAACAGACATTCAAAGAATTTTTCGAAATGTTTTCCAAATCAAATACAAAATTATGTTTGTACAAAAGAGAAAACATCTTTATTATTTGATGGTTTGAAAAATTTTCTTGCTTGATTATTATTATCGTCTTTGAGATTTATTTCCTCCAATAGGTTATCGGGCTAAAGAGATTAGGTCGAATAACCAGTCAATACTTCGGTAACGACCGTACCAGATAGTGGCGCAAACGTTATTGGAAAACGGAGTATTCGACATGTCTAAGAGTATAAAATTAGGATATTCTCAGGTACAATGTCTCGCAATTTGAGTTTTCCATTCAAGAGGGACTCCCATGAAAATTCCTTCCATAAAAATTCCAATGAATTCTACTAGAATTCCAGGAGACACTTTTCCATTTGTCAGAATGGAAAAGACTCTCTCCGTTGAATATAAACCATTTTTTTTATTTCATTTATATGGTTTGGAGGCTAAACTACTTGGTTTTAAAAACGTATTCGATTAAAATTTCAATTAACGGATACAAAGTTGTTAAAATATTAAGAGTCATTAATTTCAAATTATATCAATTTACGTTATCCAGAAAATAAAATAAATATGCTTTTCGCAACGAGGCTGAGCCGCTCATTTTGAATGAAAATGTTTGTACAAGTTCGATGGTAGTTGAAATAAAAATAAACAAAGTAGACGCTATTGAGACCAGCTTCACTTAAATCTGCCACTTTATCATTAAAAGCAAGATCATCTCTATCTTTTGTCTTCTCGAGAGAATATTTAAATATAGCAGAGCTTGCCATTTGTCTCCTTTTCTTCTTTTTCCTTTTTTCATTCAACATCCGGTACTAGCAGGGATGAATTTTAATATAGCTATCATTCATAGTTCCACTTTTCATACCCTTATCAAAACTGCAGTTTCCTTCTTCTGGACACTTTACTGGCAGTCGCTACTAATTTGAATGTCACCTTTCATCTTTTATTTTGTATCAAATTTCTCATTTCTTGAAAGCAATTTTTATGCTTCTGAATATCCATTTAATTTCTCATGAAAAATAATCTTCATACATGTAAAAACAGTCTCTCTATTTTGAACGAACCAAAGTTTTCTCTCAGGGTTTAAAAACCGTAAGCGTGCATGAGTCGTTATCCCACAGTAAAAAAGTTCTCGCTTAATTAGCGGTGAACGTTGTGGCTACATTTTTTCATCACTTACTTGCGAAGCTGGTACCCTTGCAGAATAAAAGCGCTGATGAATGCTGAAGATGCGTACTCTAAGGCAGGGATTTTCAATCAAAAAGTTGTCATCTTCTTGTTATTATAAATAAAATAAAAGTATCAAATTATAAAAGTAGAAAATAGTAAAATTGTCGAACAGGCTTTTTAATAATAATTTAGGCTCTAAAAAGTTTACATAGTCAACAGCGGCTCTAAGCCAGCAGTTTAATTTGCACCACATTTACTGCCCTTCATCCAACCTGTCTGCTACATTTAGTTAGAAACCGAGTGGTATGTGTAGTAGGTAGGACATGTTCCTTCATCAACAGTAGTTTGATCTCGTAGCAGCACTCTATTTCAGGCTTGTAACTTTCTAAACCTATTCAGATACGGAAAGATGAAGTACTGCATTAATTATGCAAATTCCTCGTTTTTAAAGCAGCATGTGTCTATTCTAAGCAAAATCTATTCTAAAATTATATTTACAAAATCTAACAAGTTTAAAATATATGAGATTAATAGTATTAACACTTCAAGCTTCCTCTTGACAAAAATACCTTCTAAAAGAAAAAGCTACAGTCTCAAATTGGCAGACGTTAAAAAAGAAAATTCTATTATTCTTCTTAACTATGGAAAGTTTCGCGGTTGACAGCTGCCATCCGTGAGATTATCTTTTTTCTGGTTCCTTTTGCAACAGTCTGACAAGTTTGCGGGACTAAAACTCTCCACAGAGCTTTTCGCACAGCTTTCTCCCTTAGAGTTCGCTCACGTTTCGTGCTTCATTTTTTTTATCAACCCCTGTTTGCGGATTTTCCACGAAAAAATAGTCAAGAAGCTAAAGCGTTGTGGCTTCAGTGAAAGGATTCAGTCAGATTCAGAGAAGAAAGGGAAGTCGAGAAAAAAGTGCAATAAAGGCGGCTTCGAACAACTGTCAATCGTAATTTCCGACAGGGTTGTCTATGTAGGCATCAACTTCACAAAGGGCTCGTTTCAACCATCACGTTTGCTACATATTCGATTCTGGTCCAGAAACAATACCACTGAATCTTCCCTACTTGTATAATAATAGCAGTCGATAGTGACTTTAAAGAACCTGATCATATAAAAAAACAAATTGCAATTTTCATTTACAATTAGTTTTGTTTGTTTTTTTGCATTGCATGTATAATATTACCTTTCCCTTAAAACTGAACTCAAGGGCTGCACTATATATAGTAAATGTTTCATTTATCTTAAGTTATTGCTTTGAGCAATAACAACAACCCTGCTTAAGGAAAAAATGAATTTTCAAGTTTTTTACCATTTTCAATGCATACATTTAATGAATTTCAAGCAGAATACAAATTTTAGATACAAGATAGTTGTCACGAAACACCGTTCTAGATGAAAACTAACTACCATGAAGTCAAAATCTTCATCTACAATTCTTTGAAAAATGTATAGCAAATTTTTTAAAGCATAGCATTAGCTGTAGCAAAGCATCTTCAATACAAAAAATAACTCTTATGTGTCACAAAACATATATATTAAAATTAAAAAGATTCATGTATACAATAATTGTATGTATTATGTATGTTTTTTACACACAATAAATGCAAATTCAATCAGTTAAAATTATGCTTTGAGATCAGTTTTTATAGAAAAATTATACGTGGAATGAATCAATATAATCTTAGGAATAATATGATAAATATTATAAAATAGTATAAATATTATATATATATGTATATATTATATTATAATCTCATGAATTAAATTATATTGTTCAATTTAATGAAAACTCAATTCTTGTAGAAGAGCAATTCCATGTAAAATCAGCTGAAAAACTTCAGCTACTGCTAGTAATTTTTATGGAAATTATAGTATCCGTTCTCTGAGGTGTTAAAAGAAAAATGCTAAAATAATGTTGGAATAATTCAAAAAACTAACGAGATATTCAAAATTGAAATTATTGCTCCTTTTTTATAAACCTTCATAACTTTAGTGATTTTAATGATATTAAGGTGTCTTCTTTTAATTATTCGAAATAAGACGCAGGCTTTAAGAAATATTTGTTGAAAGAAAACTTCAAGAACTTCTCATCTTTTTTAAAAACAAATTTTCAAACTGAATTCCTGAAAAAATCCACAAAATTATTTTTTTCAGAATTAAAAAAAATACGCCCTAACAAAAATAAAATCACTACAGTTATGAAAGTAAGAAAAAGGCTAAAATTTTACATTTTGAATATCTCTTAATTGCTGAAATTCTTTAGATGATTTGACACGGAATTGCTCAGAAGGATCAAAAATTGAACATAGATTTTTTCTCTGTGTCTTAAGATTTTGAAGCATTCTTTGCATTTTTATTACTAATATATTGCAATGTATTTTCAAATATAATTTTTATCCAATTTTTTGAATTTAAACAGAAAAATCTACAATTAAACTTCGAAAGGGGTAGCTTTCGACCCATAAGGATATTTTGTAGCAACTTTTCGGTATTGAAATTTTTTGCAGTAATTGTGGTCATTTATTAAAACTGAATAATATTTTACATGTTAAAAATAATTTGCATTATTGCGAATATTTTCTCGTTGAAATTATTTAAAGGCCATCTTACTTATATGAGTCAAGTTACGAGTAGATAAGGATACATGGATCCAAGCGGGTGGAGAGGGGGTGAGCGACTGCTGCTAAAGTTCCATTAATGTCAACATGGCAACGATTTATATTGTGTGCGTCTAATCAGCAAATATTATACAACCATTTTCTGCAGTATTTTTAGTTATCATCATTAGTACATAACATTCTTCGCATTTTATTAATATTTATTATTATTTGTGATTATTTCGAAGGATTTCAATTGGCACTAATAGACTATTTTTTTATATTTCTTTCATGTAAATAAAGGTGCTTCAAATTATTTTTTAAGTCCAGTTTTTTTTCAGATAAAAAAAATTAACCTTCGAGATAGGATTTATTGAATTTAATAGATTTATCGCCAGACTAATAATTTTATGAATTACATAATTTCATTCAATAATGGTTAAACTTTAATTTCGAACAAATCTGCAGTAGTTTGAATATTTAAATCTAAAGAAAGGTTTATATTGAGAAAATCATTCTAGCTTCAAAACAAAAAGTAGGAAAATGGGCTCAATAATGGAAAAATGGGCGTTAATATTAATAATAAGAAAATGGGCGTTAATAATCTTCTAATTTCAAATCATTCAGTCACAATGAATTCCATAATTAAATATTGTTTGAAATTGTATTCCTAATTTCTTAAAATCATAGTTGTTAAACTCAATTGTCAAATGGTAAGGAATTTTGTCATAGTTCTGGTTACGAGATAAGCTAACTGAAATCAGTTTTCAGTGAATATCGCTTACGTTCTCAATTATCATTACCAGAAAAACGATTCAAGATCTGGATATTCCGCATGGTTCACAGAAACCAATAATTTTTGGTACTATAAACCTTCCGCCCAACTCTCTAATGTAAGGCTTTTTCTATAATAATTATTTGCGAGTTAAAAATAGGTGTCAGATTTCACTGCCCCCCCCCCCTTTACCCTAAAACTCCTACGCCATTTATGTATAATAAGACAACTGTAGTACCGTGCACCTCTCCTTATCTGTACAATATTATGTACATGATTCGTTACAAGATACACTTATTTTACAATATATATGTGTTTTCAAGTAATTATGACTATTCCTTCACAAATGTAGCTAGCATCTTACATAATATTCATTTTCAAATTGTTCAATTCAAGCATTCTGATTAAAATTTTAAAACTTTGAACATTTGCAATTGAAGTTGCATAATTTCTGACGTTTTTAATTGCGAAGTGTAGGTGCCTCTATAGACACGATTTTTTTATTACCATTTTTCAGATTTTAATTTTATATTCTAAGATTATTAAATGTCGAAGATTTGGCATTTTCGGTCCTTCTACAATTATCTATAATATTTAACCTAATTACATACTGTTAGAATATTTATCAATCATTTTTTAAGATGATATCTCTTTTTCCTTGCATTCGTCAAACGATGAGGAGTTCTAAAAATAGATCTGGTCGCGGGTTAAGGAAACTACTAGTAATTTAAATCAGTTGTCAGTGAATAACGCTGACATTCTCACATGAGAGTTGTTTTTGCTCTTAATCATTTCTCAAGTTATTTATTACAATGGATTTTTTAACAATTATCCTCACCATTTTGGTCATAGCAATGGTCCTGTGTTTTTACAACAACAAAAATGTCTTCCAAGATCTGGATATTCCGCATGATCCACCGAAACCTATTTTAGGGAACATGGCTCCCTGTTTGTTTAGAAAAATGAACGTTTCCCAACTTATTCAAAAATTCTACAATGCCTATCCCAAAGCAAAATATTTCGGTCTGTATGACTTCCGGACACCGACCATTGTAATACGTGATCCAGAAATCATCAAATCTGTCGCAATAAAGAATTTCGAAATATTTCCTGATCATCGAGGATTTACAGACGTAAGGCTTGATCCACTATTTGGGATATCACTTTTTTCATTAAAAGGTGATGCTTGGAGAGATATGAGAAACATATTGAGTCCTTCTTTTACTTCTAGTAAGATGAAGATTATGTTCAATCTGATGATGGAATGTTCAGTAAAATTCACAGATGCCCTACTTGAAAGATCCAAAGATGAAAATTATATCGTAAACCTCAAGGGTGTTTTCACAAGACTTAGTGCAGACGTGATTTCTAGCTGTGCTTTTGGAATTAGTGTCGATTCAATGAAAGATCCAGAAAATAAATTATACGTCATTGGCCGGAAGGCTACAAATTTCGAAGGTATTTTGTCTCTAAAGTTTCTTCTTATAAGAAATTGCAGGATGATATCGAGACTTTTAGGAGTGAGCATTTTTAGTGAAAGTTCAAACCGTTTTTTCACGAATGTCATAAGTTCAAATATAGCAACAAGAAAAGAGAAAGGAATTACTCGACATGATTTTCTTCAAATGATGATGGAAGCCGAAGATAAGAATAACGACAATCGAAAATTGAGTCTTCAGGAAATCGCAGCCAATGCAGTTCTCTTTTTTTTTGGTGGTTTGGATACGGTTTCTACAGTTGTTTGCTTTATAGCTCATGAAATTGCTGTTAATCCTGAAGTACAGGAAAAGCTTCATAAAGAAATCGATGCTGTTTTGAAAGATTGCAAGGGTCAATCTACATACAATGAAATTAATAATATGCCCTACTTACATGCTGTGATCAGCGAAACTTTGAGATCTATCCACCAGTTGGCTTCATCGACAGGGTATGTAATCGGAGATTTGAACTTCCTCCAGTCTTACCAGGAAAAAAGTCTGTAACAGTAGAACCTGGCATGGGAATTTATTTTCCTATTTTCGCTCTTCAGCGTGATCCTGATTATTATGAAAATCCAGAAAAATTTGACCCTGAAAGGTTTCTTGGAGATAAGAAAGTCAACGTGAATTCAACAACTTACATCCCATTTGGTATTGGACCAAGGAAATGTATTGGAAGTAGATTTGCCCTCTTGGAAATGAAAGTGACGATCTTTCATCTTTTAGCGCGATGCACTTTAAAGCCTTGCTCTAAAACTCCTATTCCAATAAAATTGAAAAGGAACACTTTCGTATTGATGCCTGAAGGAGGATTTTGGTTAAATATTGCAGAAAGAAAGTAGATTTTTATTATCTTATTATGAATTAATTTACCATATGTGTTGAAAACTGGAAAATTATACTTCTTTATATTCTTTAAAATTGGAATATCTCCATTTGCAAAAACAATAAAAGTCTTAAAAATTGAACTTTATACACAAGTTAGTAATAAATAAATAATATATGTATATTGAATAATAAAAGTAAATAAACACAAATAAGCATGGAATTGTAATTAGTATAACTTTAAAATTTCAAAATTGAACAATTTAAAATAGCCTTGTAAAAATTGCTCCCGCACGTTTAAAGCTTATATTCGCTTCATGCATTGCCATATATGTGAATGAAAAATCCTGCAAATGTCAACATTAAAATTTCATTTTTTGGGAATTTTTGTCATAAAGGATAAATTGATTTTTATGAAAAAAGTATATGTTATAAAGGTCAGTGAGACTAATAAAATATATTCAAATTATTGCTGACCAAAAATACGAACAAATTAAAAAAAAAAAATTATAAATTTGATTTAAGGTTTTTTTTAGAGAGACCATACCAAAATTTTTTCTAAAAATGAATCAGAGTAAGATGTGATATTTAAGATTTTCTTTTAAATGATAAAAATCACATTTTGGTGTTTAGATTGTTTTTCATTTTTCTCGAACATTGTTTTAATGCCTTTCCACAACATGTATTTTGTTTATTAAAATCGTTTTGGCTTTTTATTAGAAAAAAATTTCTTTTTTCTTTTCCTTTCCCCCTCTATGACTTCCACAAAACCTGCGATTTAATGGGTAATTTTTTAGTTCCATTATAGTACTAGATAATATAAATAGGTCCTTATATTTGTTATTAATAAAAATTGTAACTCATTGTCATAAACATAATTCTGCATCATATTATTATTGCTCTCATTCTTATTTTTGAAGACATTAAATTCTCGTTTATTATCAGTATAGTGATAACCAATTTGATGAGGTTCTGGCTACCAAATAATACTCTGTGCTTCGCTGTGGTTATGGCCTTTAGCCTAACTGGAATGTCACATATAGTATTGGTTGCTTCTCCTGTGGTCATGCATATCGTATAAATCATTATCCACATTATGAGAAACTACCTACTTCCAGGTCCTGGTGGCCTCATAAATTTTATGAGGATCGTATGACTTGCGGAGAAAACTGAAAATATATTTCTTGAAACTGTTTTTACCTTTATATAAACTGCTAAAACTTCCAATTTATTGAAAAAATGAATGTCTTTTGACTGGTTAAGGGGAAGGGGGGGGGTTGCTCAACGATTTTCCCCCCCCTTTTCAGTGAGGGGGAGGGGGGGGGGGTGATGTACGCCGTCAAAAACATTTATGTAAGGTACCTACTATCGGCTAGAAAATTCGAGTCCTCTTGGTTTGACGGTAGAAAAGTAAGTGAAGAAAAAATGGTAGCTCAATGAATGAAAAATAATTTTAGAGGTCAAAATTTTGTACGTTAATGAGCCTAAAACGAATATGCCAAAGAAAATTGTATAGCTTACGGACCTGAAGATCTGATAAAAAGTAATGAAAATTGATATATAAAATTGATATGTAATGAATTTGGAGTATAGCTTTTCATTGGAAAAGTAATAGGTAAAATCTGAAAAAATTCATGGTGGTACTTTAAACATTTCTCAACAAATTGCTGTTGAAGAATTTGCAGAATATTACAAATTGTTTGCTTTTGTACATAGATATTCAACCGTACTGTATCAGTTCTAATGAAAATAATGAAGTGATTTGAATTAGAGGTAGTTAGTTGAACTATCTGTAATCATTTACAATTTGAAAGAAGTATGTGCTTCTTTTCCTTTTCGTGCAACTTGCGATATTTGAAGACAGTTTTTTATATTGGAAATCAAGTGTAGGAAGCCAGCGGTGAGCCTTTTTTCATGGGATCGTCCTCGTCTTTCTTCAACATGTGCTTCGAAAATTTTGCTGAGGAAAGGCAAGGACGATCTCAGGAACTCGTTCTTTTAGAAATTAACTTTTTTGTTCCAAATTCACATTTTTGGGTTGAAAATTCCACTGTTTTGTAGAATATTCGTATATTCAGCCCGAAAATGGAACAATATGGTAGAGAATTCAACAATTTGGTAAAAATCAATTTTTCGGTTAAAAATGTACACTGATAGAATTAAACAGGTGGTACAACAATATTTATGATTAGATGAACCCTATTTTATTGCTGATATAGATACAGCCATACAGGATGTCTGTTTTGGCCATTCGATTCTTGTTGCTTATGAAGGCAGACGCGCAGGTGCGAGCGAGATGCGCCCGTTGTAAACAAAACAAACGGAGTCGGTTATATCATTCATACAAAGGATATTGCTAAACGTAAACATTTTGAAGATAGTTGATTCAGGTAAATGTTTATAGAATTACACATTTCATATAATAGCAACACATATATTGGAGTTTTGTACCACAAATATAAATAAGTTGTATTTATCATATTTCCGCAAGTGCATTTCATACTCTTTTTGATTGAATTACACGCATTATATTATAAATATACTCGTAATTTTTCAGCCTACGATCGTATGGTTAAATCAGCGTCACCATTTCTATCAGTGTATCTGTTTGCTCAAAAATAATTCTGTATTAGTTAGGGATTTAAGTATTGGGGCGGAATCATGCCAACCCTCGGTAAGTCAAATTTGTAGCAAGTCTCATTGCGGTAACTCTCATTTGAGAAAATAGGAAGTCCACAAAAAATGAGCAAAAATGCAGCAAGTCACATTTTCGGCCAGTCACATTTGCGGTAAGGCACATTGCGACGGTCAGGCACATTGTGGCATATCTCATTCAGAAAAAATATGTAGTCCACAAAGGAAGTTATCAAAAACTAGTGGTGCACTTACATTATCTCTGTGACCAATCACAGCGGTTTCTTAAACACACCCCAACCCCACGGGACGCTGGAAAGGGGTAGGGGTGTGAAATACATTATTTGTGTGACAAGGGTATCTCCCCGCACTTTTGCCAATTTTTTCTGGATTCTTAATTTTTTCGAATGAGAGATGCCACAATGTTACTTTCCGCGAATGTTACAGCCGCAAATGTCACTTGCCACAAATGCACAGAAAAAAGAAAGTGTAAATCTAACGCTAATTTCAGGGTACAATTTTCCTGCAATAACAATTAACCTTGGTATTCTGAGATTGAAAATTAAACATTTTTGGAGACAGTTCGTTCTTTGCATTGGCTGAAAAATCTTTTTTGTTTATGGATTCAACGGTTTTGTTGAAAATTCGTCTTGTTGGTTCAATTCAACTGTTTTAGATTGAAAATGAAAATCTTTTTCTGCTAAAATATGAAATATCACAGTCTTAAATCTTCTTTCGTTATTTTTAGGTGACCCCTAAATAAATTCACGAAAGAAATTTATTCGGCAAAAATGTCATATGATATAGTGGAGATGGAGGGGGGGGGGGGGGGCAAAACTTATAGACCTAAACAAAGGTGGGCATATGATCAATATTTCAGATAAAACTTAATGTGATTCATGCAAGATCCCATAGTAAGCGATGAGAGTCTTTACATTTTAAAAAAGTTTGACTATTATTGAAAAAGGTTTTTAAAACAGTATTAAAATGAATATAAAAATAAATAAGGTCGAGGTTAATTAATCAGTCAAGGGCCGAAAGTCAAGAAAGGCCTCGCAGAACATAGTTTTTACAGGGGCCGGAAGTATTTCCAAAAAGACAGTTGCCCTAACCTACCTCGCATTCCGTATAAATCAGTGTATCCGAAAATGTGTGAGATCTCAATTTACGTAACACATACTTAACTACAAAGATGTGCGGGTGAGCACCCTTATGTAGCAACGGGGTAGAAAGAACTTGGACCTGCGCAGGCCGTATCAATGTGAGGGTGAGAGGGGCGCGTGCTAGCACTAGGGGTGTTAGTCACGGCCCATCTGCCCACCACCCAACACGTAAGTCCGTTTTTCGCCTAATTTCAATGAAATTCAATTTCTCAAGCACTCGTGCCACTTTTTCAAGTGCCTTAACCACTCGGCTCTTTTCGGGGTGAATCAAAACTTCGCGCCCTTAAAAAATTTCGAAAACCCTTTTTTCCACCCTCAGGAAGTCACACAATGGAATTCTGTGATTCCACCAAAAATGGCGGGTGCAGGAAGATTTCTCGACAAATTTTCTTCAAGTCTTTTTGAATGTTATTATATTTTTTATTTTATGAATTAAATTTCATTAGTATAAAATACTGTGCTTCAAGACGCTTTTACTACAAATGAAGGAAGCATTTCTAAAGTAATTTAAAAGAATAATGTTTCAATATTTAGGAGAAAAATGAAATTTATTTTGGTAAAATCAAAAGATATATTTTGCAATCCTCATTATCTTTCAGTGGAATAGTTTAAAATAATTATATTCTCAAATAGGAAAAGAGTTTAAAAAATTGTCCGACGGGTGTTGAATAGTGATAGATCTTTCATTCATATTCAAATTAAAAAATTGTATGATCTATATTCTATTAAAATGATGATTTGTTTGGATATTTATAATTTATTCTTGAATTTGGATTTATTGAACCTGTTCGGTTTATCGTGAATTTGCGTGAGTTAGGGAAGGTCAGTCCACTTTGAAAGAGAAAATGTGTGGCACGTGCAACGCACGCTTTCTCAAGGCATAAACAGAATATAAATATGAGGATAATATTCTGTTGGTGCGAATCTAAATTGCTAAATCTGTAAAATATAGTAAGCTAAAAATAGAATTGTATTGATGTGAGATTACGTCTTGCTTCTGAACCTCTCAAAATAAAATCACATGAACTTTTTAGTGTAATATAATAATTAATTTTGAGCATGAAAAACAAGAAACTCTTGAGGTGGGACAAATGGTGAGAAAAATAGTCTGATCTACTGAAATCAAAAAAGCGTAATCAAATTAGGACTTGAAGAAATGGCAATAGTTTTAGTCAAAGAAGTTCTTCGAGTTTTTCACATTATTTTGAATAACTCATTCAATGTCAACATTATTATAAACTCCGTTTCATCAAAAGTTTTATAAGTGCGTAAGTTTAAAGAAAGGCAATAGTGTTTTCATAAAGTAAATGTCATACGTGTCGTTAGTGCAGATGGATCAAATAAAAACAAGTATAGACACATAAGAAATCACTTTATATGAATAATCCCATGGAAATTTGATCAACAATTCTGTTTATTAAATGTAACAAACAATATTTAGTATAATTTTTAATGTATGTGAAAAATATGATACCAAATCTTAAGTGGTTTTTTGAAGGGCCATCATTTACATTATTATAAATATAATTCCAAATTTTTTTAATCACTCTTAGAAAGTTTTTAAGTTTAGACAACGAAACAATTTGTTTGATATAGAAGCAACAAAATGCGTGTGATGTCCCTAGAAATATTTGGTTCCCGCAACAAATTTGATAGAACCAGCACAAAATTTTGTTAATTCATCCAAAAATTTGTTTGGATAACAACAAAATTTTGTTTCTTGTTTATAGTAACAAAATCGTTTTGTTGTCCAAACCAACATTTTTTCTCAGAGCACATTTCAGAAGAAGATTCTAATTCAATTTAATCTTAAACCAGATCTTCATTTTCATACTTTTAAAAGTGGTAAGAATTTTCTGTTACCAATTTTTTTCTGGGTGGAATTTAAAAACTATTGCGTGTTCAATAAAGTGCATGATAAAAAAGTAAGTATAGTTCAAGGTTGATTATAAAAAATTCAACTTCTTTTATAACTGTATGAATTTGTAGGTTTAAACTTGGTTTACAAATTCGAATACTTAACTCTCCTAGAAATTAAAGTTAACAAGAATCTGCATTAGCTTTGCTTCTCCGATTTTTTTCATTCTTTTTTTCGAAAAGGCGGAGTAATGAGACTCGTATGATGAGCACATACGTCTTTATTCGTAATTAGGCAGACGTGACAAATGAGATCGCATTAATTTCTTCAGGATTTTAATTTGTTACTTTTCATACCTCTGGCTTCTATGCAACAACTTGAAACTCATTTATTTTTATTCCCAATTAAAGTTGTTCAGCAATGTTTAAAAATTAATTTCAAGTTCAATATATTAATTTTTCAAATATGCAGGGATGAATTTTAATACTCAATGGAATAAAATGATTTCATTATGTTTCTACAAACAAGAAATTAATCAAATTTAAAATATAATTTACTCACGTTAGATACAAATCCAAGCTTATTGATTTTGTCATGGTTAAATTTCCTCAATGATAGAATTATTCGTTCATTGTTATAAATCAGAAATTTAAATTTAAAATTTTGATGTGAAAATAGACTAAAATGAAAAATAACCTTCCGCGAATTTTTTAGTTAGAAAAATTTAGTTGCTTGTCACGCGTGGGACACTTTTTAGAGAACTACACTGTTAAAAATTTCTTGAAATTTTAGTCAGTTTTCAATGAAATTTCACTGAAATTTCATAAATTTGGTTTTGAAAATTAATTTGAGACCATATTCATGAATTTTCAGTGACACGAAAGTTTATTTTGAAGCAAAAGTTATTGAAATCTCATAACAATGACTCTGAAACCTGTTTCAATTGCTTGTACATCAAATATTATTAGTGGCTGAATAAATTTCACTGTGGTTTACGTAAATTTTATAAACTTGCATTGAAAATAAAGTGAAATTTTCTATTAAATTTAATAAACCTGAATGAAAATATGAACAAAATTAAAAAATGATTAATGAAATTAAATTTAGAAGTTTTGTGTGTGATATACATTGAATATCCATAGGATATTCATGAAAATTTACAAAAAATTCAATACACTACGTCTTAGATTCTTAGAATAGTTTCAAAACTTACATTGAAATTTCAATAAGGCTGTTATTTAAATTTCAGTGTTGCATGAAATTTCAATGAGTTTTTCACTAACCCTAGCGTAAAAAGCTTCACTAACATTTTCATGAAATTTCATGAACGTACTTCTAATAGTGTATATGTATATACTTTCGTGATATCGATGCTATTTCATTAAATAGAAACCATTTATTTTAGAGCGATATTGGTCCTTCGAATGGACCTTATCGCGTTTTTCGATTTTACGATGAACATACCCGTTCTAGTATTGATTGAACGGAAGTGACGAAAGTCAGATTTGGAATTTTTTTTCTATCATCTTAATTAAAAAGAATTTTTTTTTATGTGAAAAAAATATTAGACCTGATAAAATGAGAACATGTTATGCTCATTCAATAAAAGTAGTGTAGCCCACAATTTCTGTATGTGAGACTTGTGACCTCCACACATTTTTAAAAGCTAACTTTAATACAAATTTTGGTGGTCGACCTTGAAATTGTATAAGACTCTTGACCCTGCCATGACTTTTTTATTTCATTGTTAGCAGGTAATTTTTAATTTCAAAGAACGGAAAGAAAATTTAGTATATTTTTTTCTTTTCTGGTACTGCATGCTGTAGATCTTATTCCTTTGTTTATTTCGTGGTGAAGTCTCTTGAAAATTGAAGCATGTGATAAGGGCAACACTCTCGGAGCCGAGTAGACCCTTTCAGAAATAAGGGTTGCATCGCTAACTCAAAGGTAATGACTCGGTCAAGTACTCTTCGTCACGTTGAGATTTTTGAAAGATTCTCTGTTTTCGTATTAATACCATCTAACCGCATTTAAACGAAAAAAGGTTGAAGTAAACAGAACAATCTCTGTTAAATGAATTTGCATATTATATTTACTATAATCGATCAGATAAATATTTGAAAATTCCTTTAAATCAAGGCTATGTCTAGGTTCACCAAAATTCTGTGAGAGTAGATCAAATATTTTGGATTTCCCTAGATATTTCTTTATTTTAACTGAGTTGGGTGAAAAACGATTACAACTATTTTTTGCAAATTCTACTTCATGATGGTGGCAGTTGTATCATTTTCAACGTATTAAAAGTCTCTCTAGTTTTGTTCACCACTAATGAATCGCAAAGTTCTCCTTCTCCCTGATTTTTTCTCAATTATTGTAAATTAAATATTGCTCCTTCACCTGAAACTAACGCATTTCATATTCCACCCTCAACCCTCTTTGCTAGACAAAATTGCAATATTTCCGCTATTGAATTCCTGAAGAGAATCGTACATTAATAATGTTAATTTCTTATTAAAAAGTCAATGGGACTGCAATTTCTACCTGAAAATTAAATTTAGAAATCCCTATCAAAAAAATTTCTAGTCGTAGAACAATCCGAAAATTACGAGATTACCATGGGAATAGTGATTTAAGCGCTCGGATGCTCTTTGCAATTCAGGAAGCACATCTGGCAAAATTAAGCGAGATAATTGACCAGCATTAGAGCTGATTCTCTCAATTGATTCATGAAAAGTTTCCCCTTCAACGCGCTTTTATTCAGAGTCTCTGAAAGCACCAGGAATTCGTCATTTAATAAATAGGAAAGTTTGTGAAGTATTATTTCTCTCCGAAATGTATTAATTAAAACTTGGAAAGGCTTTTCATATCCTGACCTTTTATTTTATTGTTTCCTGAGGCTGGAAATTCTTCCCATTGAATTCAAAGGCAGTTATGTATCTACATAAGCTCCGTGCATATAGTACGTGACCAATTTCGGGCTATTTTTTACCCCCCCCCCCCCTCCAAATAAGTGACTTTTCTACCCAAAAATACAAGGTTTCAAAAACAACAAAATTGATTTTCATCCAAATATATACATTGAAACCAGACAGTTGAATTTTCATGAAAACAAAAGAGTTTTCAGAGAAATGTTGATCTTTAACGAAATAGTTAAATTTTTAATCCAAAAAGACGAATTTTTTAGGAGACAGTTGGTTTTTCAACAGGAAAGTTCATTTTCAACAAAAAAAAATGTTGGCTTTTCTAAAAAAAGGAAGAACTTTCAAGCCAAAAAGACGAATATTTTAAGAGTAAGTTGCATGTTCAACGAAAAAGTTCATTTTTAACCACGAAACATGACCTTTCTACCAAAAGCCGAATTTTCAGCTAGTCACATTGAACGAAAAAGACTATCTTTAAGTAGAACAGTTGAATTCTAAACCAAATAGATGAATTTTCAATAAGCAAAGATGAATTTTAAACCAGATAAAAAAAAATCAAATGAAAAAAGATATTTTTGAATCAAACGTGGAATTGTTCATTGAATAGTTGAATTCTCACACAAAACATATAAAATTTCAACAAACATGATTAACTTACTAACTAAATGGATGAATTTTTCAAAAAAATAGATCAATTTTCCACCGAATAGTTAATTTTTCAACTTATAAAGGATGAATTTCTAGCCAAAAACGGAATTGTTAAGTAAATAGTGGAATTTTTCATCAAAAAGAATAATTTTCCGCCACGACAATTAAAGTTCTACCATAAAAGACAAACCTTCAACAAAATACATGAATTTCTTCAAAATTGTTGATTTTTGAAGACAAAAGGACCAATTTTCTATACAAAACAGTTGAATTTTTAACCAAAAAATAGGATTTTCCGACCAAAAATTCAATTTTATAACAAGTAGTTCAATTTTCATAGAAATTGTTTAATTATCAACGAAACAGTAGAATTTTCAACCAAAAATATGAACTTGTAACAAAAAATTTTGTTTTCAACCAAATAGTTCCATTTTTGACCATATTGTTGAATTTGCAAGCCAAAAAGACACATTTTTTATGAAATCGGGTAATATTCAAACCGAAAATATAAATTATCAACAAAATAGAGGAATTTTCAGCCAAGTAGTTGAATTTTTGAACTAGACAAGATAAATTTTCAAATAAAAATATTAATTTTGAACAAAAAATAAAATAGTTACATTTTCATGTAAAGAAATTAATTCCTAACAAACAAGAACGACTCTTCAATGAAATAAATAAATTTTCAATTCCCAGGAAATTTAATTTTTAAAATAATAATTTTTTAACCAGGAAGAATAATTTTCTAGAAATGAAATACGTGAATTTTCAATCACAGAGATGAATTTTCAATCCAAAAAGTGAACTTTTAACAAAGTTCAACTTTCAACCAAGAAGATGAATTTTTGAACAAAAATATTTACTTCTTAATAAAATAGTCGCATTTTCAAAATATTAATCAATTTCGCAACCAAATAGTAGAATTTTTACCCAACGAGATGACATCCGAACCAAAAATATAATGGTAGATTTTTTCATCAAACATAGTAGGATTTTCTTGTTGGGTTTCTATTAATTCAGTTCGCATTTTAGCGAAAAAATAGGAGAAGGGAAAGTTTGTTGAAAACAAAGGAAAAAATAAAAATTCTCGAAGAAAAGGTTTAAAAAAGGGTAAAAGGGGTACATAATGGGTAAAATGAGTATCTTAGTTTATAGATGGACCCTTACCTCTAATGCAGATATTCCAAGCAGTACTTATCAGGTAAAATAAACATTTATTTCAAAAGTTTTTATTGTTTTTAGAAATGAATCTTGAAGGATCCTTATATAATAATTTTTATTGTAATCTTTGTGGAAGCTTTGCGTGTTATGGACTTCGTAAAAAGAGACAGTCGAGTTGAAAAGAGATGTAAGAGGAAGGTTGGGGTTCACAGCCTAATAATTTCGTCCAGAATCGTCTTTCTTAACTTTGTATTGCCCAGAAACTGGCGATTCCGCTCGATGAAATACGACTTTGAGATCTCTTTCACTCATTGCATTCGTCATCGAACGGAACACATTTGAACCAAGGCCAACTGGAACTGACATTTTATGGCCATGCTGGTTACAGAGTAACATTTGAGGAATAGTGCACAATGAAGAGGGCTTTACTTTCGGAACGGAAATCTTCACAAAGGAAATACGATACAAGAATTCCTGACGAGAATGTACTAAGGCACACATATACATATATGCAGACCTGAAATCATGCATATTGCAAGCCTGATTCCTGTACCGCCAAGTTTCGCAAAGTTCAATTTAATCCTGAATCTTGCCCTGTAAAATGAATCTGTATTTTCATGGAACTTTCGAGCTGAATTCATCAAAAGCCTCGAGGTACCAATAGAAATGAAAGTCATTCGATAACTGAACGATCTTAGCTGGAAGCGAATTGCTAAGAAAGTGCGGAGTCAATCTTTAGAAAAGGTCCAAACTTGAATGGTTACTTGTTATCCGGAGTGTGTGTGATTTTGTTCAAAAAACTTCTTGCTTTGAAACCCTTTTCTTCACATAAGTGATTCTCTGGACATGAACCCTTCAGCAACAATAAAAACAAAGGGAAGGAAATAAGAGGCCTCCCCATTTTAGGCCACAATTTGTTCTTTGATTTAAATTGATAGAAGCCCAAAAAAGAACACAAAGCACGAATATAATATTTTAGCTGACTTCAGACCCCAAAATGCTAGCTCTCAAGAGAGGGCAAATAGGTTGGTATTTAACGAAACTAGGGGAATGATTATTATTTTTAACAAAAAAAGTTTGCAACAAAATAGTTAAATTTCCCACACGGAAAAAAAGGGTTTGTCATTTTAACAATCTAATAATTTGTTACTGAAAACAATGTTGTTTTATCAAATGACATGATTATATTGACAAATAAAACATAGTTAAAATAACAATGCCAACTTTGTTAATTCCATAACAAAACCTGTTTACTGAAATAACAAACTCACATTGTTACCATGAAACCATTTCATAACTAACAAAGTTATTTGTTACTCTGACAAACAGGATTATTTGTTACATTAAACATTATTTATTAAAATTAAAAATATTTCTTAATAATTATATATTATATTATATAAACAAATAACTTTGTCACTGTTACAAAGATTTTCCTAACAATGCCAACTTTGTTAATTTAACCCAATTTTTTTTGATAGTCCAATCCTTACAAATTTATTTTGTTGAAGTATCGATTTTTTTTTTACATTGACAAAGTATTTTTTTCCGTGCACCATGAAAATGGACCTTTGGCTAACGAAACTTATTTTTAACTAGGCAGTTCAACTTTTAACCAATTAGTTGAATTTTTAATCAAGAAGATTGATATTCTACCAGAGAAAGACGAATTTGCAACAAAATACATAAGTTGTTAACCAAATTGTTGAATTTTCAATCAAAACCAATCAATTTTCAACCGAAAATCAACCAATAAAATAAATTTTAAAACAATTAGTTCAACTTTCAAGTAGGCAGTTGAATTTTCAACAACAAAACAACGAATTAGAAAAAAAAAAAAATTTCAACCAATAATATAAATTTTTAACAAGGTCGTTAAATCTTCAACTAAACAGTAGAATGTTCAACAACAAAAAAAGAGTTTACAATGAAAAATTAAATAGTTTAATTGACAACTAAAAGCGCTTAATTTTCAACTGAAAATGGAATAGTTTAAATTTTAAATTACCAAGATTAATTTTCAACCGAACAAAAAAGTAATTGTTCAAAATAATTCAATCGTGAACCAATCCTAAACAAAATAGTACAACATTCAACCAAGTAATTGAATTATCAAACAAGAAACATGAATTCAGCACCAAAACTGTAATCGTAGATATTTCAATTGACAAGAATTTTATTTTTACAAAAATAGTTTGATTATTTTATTTTATTTCAGTAATTCAGTTTGCATGCATTTTTGAAGAAAATTTCCTGGTGAAGGTCCTGGTCAAAGTAAAGGTCTCCAATTGATCGGGGGCGGAAAACGAATGCTGGTCGAGTCATCCTGTTGTACATTGTTTGACCTCAGTTCCCGGGGACGAAAAAAGGGGTTCCCACATAAAAAA
The DNA here is from genome assembly GCA_932178445.1 of Andricus quercusramuli. Classification (NCBI taxonomy): domain Eukaryota; kingdom Metazoa; phylum Arthropoda; class Insecta; order Hymenoptera; family Cynipidae; genus Andricus; species Andricus quercusramuli. The sequence continues at coordinate 503,302 of CAKNXH010001020.1, forward strand.
AATCAAATTGTCCTTGAAACGACCGTGAAGGTCATGGTCAAGATCAAAATAAAGGTCACCATCGAATTTCTCGTTGAAAGTTTCTCTGAAAATGACCTTGACCCATTCGAATAATATTTCAATCGTATGGATTCTTAAGATTCATGTGACCCCCCTCTCTCTCTTTTTACGTGAGTTTTTATATTTTTGACTTAATATATCGACAACATATTAATTATTTTCTCTGTAAACGAGGTTTTAAAAGCTTAGAAAGCTTTCCAGTAACTCGAAACAATTTCAAGGGATTTCAAAAGTTTTCTACCCAAAAAAGGCGAGATTGCAAAAACAACAAAATTGCTTTTTATCCAAATATATACTTTAAAACCAGATGGTTGAATTCTCAAGAAAACAATAGAATTTTCAAAAAAAATGGTTGATCTTTTAACAAAATAGTTAAATTTTTAATCCAAGCAGACGAATTTTTTAGAAGACAGTTGGTTTTTCAACAGAAAAGTTCATTTTCAACAAAGAATGTTGACTTTTCCAAAATAAACATTCTTATCGTCTTCATGGAAAAACTCAATTAAAAATAATTCAATTTAATCCTGAATAACTTATTAATCACTTACTTGATTACTTGCAAAAGTTTTAGGGTATTGCAAAGGATTCTAAAATATAACAAGAGGTTTCACAAATTTAAAGTGGTTTTAAAACATTTTAAGAGGTTTTACGATATTTCAAGATATACCGATAGATTTTGATGGAATTTAAGGGATTTGAAAAGGTTTCAAGGAATTAAGAACGATTCCCGCGGATCACAAAAAATTTTATGGAATTACAAGGGATTTTATGTGACCCGAAGGGATTTGAAGAGATTTTGAGATATTTCAAAAAACGTACATAATATAAAATATAACATAATAAAACAGAATTAGAAGATGTTAATATTGTTGGTATACTGGTCCAAAAATTTTTATTAGAAACTTCAACGTTTCGCCCTTCGACGAAGGGCCTCCTCAGTCGTATTAATATGTATCGCCATCTTAATGAATCTTGTCAATATAAAGAAAAAATTCCGGAGTAAAGTAAGATCCTGGAGCAAGTCATTTTAGCCGACTTTTTGTTTAAAATTATAAAAAATTGGTCTAAAACCTGATGCAGTGGATGTTAAAAAATATAAAAAACAAAAATTAAATGACTTGCATACTGTTTTGGCATTATCAGGATGTTAATATAAAAATATTGGTGGGCCATCACATTATCCTTTAAAAAACGTTGAAACGTTGAAGTTTCTGATAACAATTTTTGGACCAGTATACCAACAACCCAGATAACAAAATGCCGGCACGGTAGCATACTATGAGCAGGCACGTGGGCCGATTGACCAGACCGAGCTGCCGGTACATGCGCAGCTCAATACGCGCGCCATTGATGTCTATATGGCCCGCACGAAGTCGGGCGCACGCGGTCTGGTGAAATGCCGGCCATGCTCCGGTAAAATGCAGGAACTAGTTCCGGTAAAATGCAGGCTACCATCCGGTAAAATGCAGACTGAGTGTGCGAGTAGATTAAAATTAAAAAAATCTTTTCTTCTGTAAATAAAATAAAAATTTCCAAATATCACGGAAGGTAATGACGAGATTCTGCGTATAATAAGTCCAAGTTGAAAGAAAAATGTCAATATTATAAAAATATCTTTTTATAATATTGACATTTTTCTTTCAACTTGAACTTTATATTATTATATGCAGAATTTCATTACCTTTCGTGATATTTGCTAATTTTGTTGATTTGAAGGACACCGACAGCAAAAAATTGCTAACAAATTTTTTGTTCCACACACAGCCAAAACAATACCAAAAACCGCAAACGATGAAAGGTATAACTCCGTTATACAAGTGGATTACTCCGTTTTCCAATTGGATTACTCCATTTACAAGTGGATTACTTATTCTTCTATTTTATCTGGAACGAATAACAATTATTGTTTGCAAATCGCACACATCCGAGCGAAAATTCACGGGTGTGAACGCCACACGAGATGAAATACGACAAGAACAGCTGATCCGAAACGCGCATGCGCGTTTTTGATCCCAAACTACTCGCACTATCAGCCTGCAGCGGTCGTGTAAATCGCAGGCCCGTTGTTCCTCGCCGCTTGTTGCCGGACCGTTGCCTGCCGTTGTCCGCCTTTCGGTCGCATTCCGACTCTGCCGGCCTGTCGCATGCATTTAGCAGGCACGCTGGTCTCCAGCCCGTCGGGCCGATCGCGTGCCGGCACGTATTGTTATCTGGGAATATTAACATCTTCTAATTAATTTTATCACCTGGTCGACACCAAATAACATCATCTAATAATAAAACAGAAATGAAACAGATCATAATATAATGCGTATAATAGTATTAAAGTAATGTCAACAGCCAAAAAATGTGTCAATTAGCAAATTTAAAAAAAAAATTGGAAAGAGGAAACTCACGTCATAACTGCTTTGGACCCCTCCCCGCAAGTAAGGATTCGTAACATTTTCCTAACCCTCTATCCCAAAAAAGCCTCACATAATTAATGGACTCTCCCTTTAGTATTGCATAAAATCTGATAATCTAATTAATTATTTTCGGGCTAGTGGATGAACTACTTTACCTGGGTTTTATCTAGGCTATCTTGCCTATTTTTAAGTTTAAGCGATAATCCACAAATTCGTATTATCCAGAAAGGGTGATTCGTGTGCGAACAGCGCTTCAGGGTGGCATGAAATGAAACTTTGTTCCTGGAACAGAGCCTATACACAGTTTTGCGATAATACTCGTGAATTTTGAAGAGCTTTTGTTCACACACAATTCGTGGAGGCTCGAATATCCGCAGATCAACACTCAATGGGAGATATGAGAAGCGGAGTACTCTGTTCTCGTATAGTTCAATATCGTAAGTAGGACATGAACCTGCTTCCCTTACACACACCCTGACCAATCCCATGCAAACTGTCTCAGTAAGTACTTAGTACACCAAGCCCAGAGTTTCAGGATTTCCTCTAGCCTTGCAAATGACGTCAATAGTAAATAACGAGGAAAGTTTCTCTTTTAAGGAAGAATATATGGGTCATTTCAACTTAACTTCGAAATACTTGTTCCCCGCTAATTTTATAGCCTTGATGCTTAAAATATTATATTTTGTATTTCTTTCAATAAACGGTGTCCTAAACTATGAGAATGATCAAACAAATCCAGCCTAAAATTAAATACCAAATTAAAGACTTCGATTACTTTTCTGATACATTCCACAGTTACTCGAATGTTTGAAAAAATTGTTTGCTTTATGACTTCAAAAACTACTCAGGACTTTTGAAAAATTGCTTTTCATCATTCAAGTTTTCTAAATAAATTCATTTATCCTTGTTACAGAAATTCGCATCAGCTACATCCACCCCAGGTTTTTACGTGTATTTTGAAAATATGACGCTGGATTATCTGTTTTTCAACATAAATTTTCTTTAAAAAGTGCGTGCAGACGATTCTTGATACTTACAAATGATTTTGGAAGGAATTGTCGTAAGGAAATTCTTCGAAAAGTACGTAAACGTAAACGTGTTTTGTAGCCTGTAAACTTCAACTATGTCTCCCGAGGTTTATTCTTTGCTAATTAATATTTGTTTCGTTATTAATTTTTCTTACATTTTTAACCTTGATCAAAATCAACCTTTCGGACCTTTGGCGGATTATCGGCGTTATTCTGAACATATTTCAATAAAAATTGGCAGCTGACTGACCAACTATTGTGAAACAAGTTTAGGCATGGTTAAAAAATTAATTCAAAGTCAGTAGCAATAGTCAGTAGCTACAGAGGTGACCACAAGTGAAAAATTTAATTTTTTACAATAATTTCACAAAAATATATTTTTTGTTAAAACTTTCTGCCTAATATTTGACCTAGAAATCTATAGCAATATTTTTGTCGATGTGCATTTTAAAAAAAATACGAATTTCTTATTAATTTAAATCTTTAGTCAGTCATAATTCATGTTAAGAAGTCAAATTTGTTTACACGTACTCACCTCTGCAACGAAATCTATGTATCAAACCGATTTGTACCTCTCGACACATTTTTCAGAAATTTTCGATATCTTGAATAGTTTTTAAATTTGTACGTATTTGAATAAAAAGTGAAAATTCAGAAAAGAAGTAAATGATAAAAAATTTTTAACTAGACTAAACATTTGTAAATTTTACAGAAAGTTTCCATCATTTCGTGAAATTACTGAGAATTTTGTTTAACTCTGCAAAAAAATCGTTGAGCTTTACAGAAATGCTACGTTGTCCCTATTTTAAATAAGATTCCTGTAACTTTAGCAAACTCATGTTTCTCCCTGAGATTTTATCACATTAAAATTTTTTGTCTACCTAAACCTTTTTACCTCATATTTGTCTACTCAAAAGGAATTTTTTTAAGCATTTTTTCGCACGCAAACAAATATGGGTTAGAAATATGTTAAAAATTAATGTTGTTACTGGCGGAAATTATTCCTTTTCTGTATAAATTTTGCCTCGAGTTTTAGTCATTTTTTAATTTTCAAAATAAAAACCTTGAACCCGACCTAATTTTGTCTTTACTTTACTTATATGTTTGCGCCATTTATTTTCAGAATTTTTCACACAACTTAAATGATTTACAAAATGCTATTCTATTTATTTTAGCATTTTATTGGACATTTTAAAATTAAACAAATTTTCTTATCTTTGACGCAGTTTGTCATAATTGATGTCTTTTGTTTGTTTTGTCTGATTTGATTCTTTTTTTTTGCTTATCACAATAATTTAACCTTCTTTCGTATATCCGTCTTCCAACAACACGTTCGTTCCACAACACTGCTGCGACTCAGCTCATTGATCAATTTCTCTAGCAATCACCCCAGGCGAAGAACTTTTCAGTTAGAGCAAGGAAATAATCAATTGAATCTAAAAGAAATAATTTTTTAAACAATTCAAAATTCAAAATAATATTCTTTCAGAAAAATCCTAGAAAGTTGCAGTTTATTCTAAAATTTTCCAGTTTTGCTTCACTTTCAAATTAGAGTAGGGTAATAATTAAATCAAATTAACAAACATAATTGTTTTAACAATTTATTGTTATTATTAATGATATTCTCACTAAATAATGTTAGAAAGTTGCGGTTTTTTCCAGAAATTTTCAACTCTTCTTCTACTTTTCACTTAGAGTATGATAATACTGACTGAAATTCAACAAAAATAATTTTTCAAACAAATTATTGTTGTTTTTAACTATCTACCCCTATAATAATGCTAGATAGTTGCGATTTTTCTGAAATTCGTTGACTTTTTGTCTACTTTTTACTTGGTGAGATCATAATGTTACTTAATACACCCAATTGTTTATACAATTTATTGTGGTTTATAAATTCCTTTTCTTAGAGAAATGCTAAACAGTTGCGGGTTTTTCTGAAATTTTCAGTTTTGCATTAACTTTTTAGTTATCAGCAACTATTTTTATTTAAGAAAAATATATTCACAAAAAGAAAGACTGTTCAAAAAATTATTCTCTCTATTGTTTATTTATTATTTTTTTCATAACTAAAAAGCCGGAGCAAAGTTGAAAATTTAAGAAAAAATTGAAACTTTCTGGTATTGATCTAAGAGAAGACAGTATTAAACAATAATAAATTGTTCAAAAAATTATGTTTGTCAACTGGCTCATTTATCATCTCCTTCTTATTATAAAATTCGCAGAAACCGCGACTTTCTAACTGTATTCTAAGAAAAAATTGCTAAAAGCAATAATAATTTATTAAAACAATGCATGTAAACATCTAATTGTCAGTTAGAAGTAGTATTTTATGTATTAGAAACAATTCTGTAAAAAAAAACGCAAAAAAATCATAATTAGCGCCAGCAACTCGCAAAACCCAATTTTTTACTTATGGGCTGGTTTCGGGACCCTATAAGACAAACATATGGGGGTGATATTCAAAAAATAATTATTCATTTGTATGCTATCATAGAAAAAACAAAATGAAATCTTTACAGCGATTTCAGAGTTCTGTATTATATCTTGTTTTGTTCCGATGCGGAAAAATTAAACTTTATCTACTTGAAAATTACTCGCAACACAAATTCACTTCTGTTTTCTTTGTGATAGCTGATTGTGAAGAGCAATGTTGAGTTTCAACTCGATTCACCTGATATTGACGATTCTGAATAAAATGTACAATAACGTATTTTTTTCTTCTGTGAAATATGTGTTAAACTTCATGGGGCTGGCGGAAACTCCGAATATCATTTCTTATTGCAGCTCAAAAAGAAATATACTTTTTCATGAATAATTTTATGCAAAATGAGCATAAAAAAGATTCACAATTCAGAACCAGACATCAAACTACCTCATTTTTCGGAAAATGTAATAATCTGAATAGATTGGTTCAGAATCACCCAAAAATCTGAATATTATTTTTTTTAACGCATTTATTTTTTTGTGGATTGAAACCAATTTGGGGGCGATATGCGTGAAAATTCGAAAAAACAATTTTCCAGCGCATTTTTGGACCACCCTAACGTGGACTCCCGTTTTCCTGAATCTGCGGATTTCTTTTTAGAAACACATAAAAAACTAAAAAAATGTTCACTTATTTTGGTTTGGACTTCTTACTTTGTATCGTGAAGCTTATGTTTTTAGGAAAAATCGAATTCTCATACAATAAAATTTGAAATGAGTCCACGTGGACAGAGGAGCCAGGGAGAGAAGGTTCGTCAAAAGTCCACGCTTTTCCATGAGAGGTGGGGGCGGGGGTGAAGATATAGTGAAAAATTGTCTACGTGGTATATGGACGGCCCCTTTGAAGTCACTTGAAATTTCCTGAAATATCTGAAGTCCTTTGAATTCACATGAATTCACATGAAGTCACTTAAATTCTCCTGAAGTCACTAGAAACCTCCCGAAATATCTAAAGCCATTTGAATTCACATGAAGTCTCGCGAATTCCCATGAAGTCTCTTGAAGTTGTTTGACCATGGAAGTAGCAGACCTATGATCGAAACTTTAGTATGAATTTTTATTCTTCTGTATTTATTGTTAATTAATTGATTTTTCATGAATAATTACTAAATGAGTTTAAAAATGATGACATGTACAAATTGAGAACGATTCGGAATAACTGAAGAATAATTAAGGTCTGCAATAATCTGAATAATTGGAATATTCTTTCATAATTATATGTCTTTCCGGAAAGGCACTTGTCAACATCAAGTTCCATACTTGTGAAGGAGTACTTATGTGTTTCACCAGTATGTAATGCATCCCTCACATATCCTAGGCTTAGCAACATGCCTGGCTTTGATCCAAATAACCCCTATCCCCCTTCTAAACCTATCAGATCCTGAGACTTCAGGCGCTATAAATTACTCGCCATTATGTTATCACTCGCCAAATTGTTTTACGGGTCTTCTTCCTGTCAATATCAATTGGTAAATTGCATGGATAATTTACTTCAAGGACCAAAAAAGAAACTTCAAAGACTAATTATTCCTATCACCATTCATTTCACAAGTAGTAACATAGAAAAGTTTGATTGATATATTTAATCAGTGTTTTTGAAATCAAAAAACTAATCAAAGACAAAATAGACAATTATATATAATGCTCTGTTTTATATTTTATTAGTTTTTTTGATCATTTCACTATTATAATAGAAAAATTATTTGTATGTTCCGTTTTAAAATAAATTTCAAAATTGTTCAATGAGAAAGGACATGAAACTGATTCAGTTGCAAAAGTAATGACACTTTATGAATTTGAAAGAACTAAGGGGCCATGCATAAACGGCATTACCAATTTAAGGGGGGAGGGGATTGAGCCAAAAACTACGATTGTTGTTAGGGTGAGGAGGAGGATCATTGGAGGTAACGTTAACCAGCATTTTCTAATCAACGGTTCTAATTTTAACCACACAAAAAAAAAGGTGAATAAATAAATGTTGTTTACCCAAAAAAGCTACAAATTTGTTTTTGATCATTTTTCACCGAACGCGTAATTTTTCTTCTAATCGAAAAAAATATATAATGAACTGTGATAATATACATTCATTGAAATGATACATATTTGAAAATATTGTAGGAAAGCTTGAATTCCAGAGAAAATTAATAGAAAAAAATAAAAAATTCCAACTATTTTTGGTTAATAGTTTTTCGTAATTTTTTAGTATAAAATCAATCTTCTTGATCAAAAACATTTTTTGTTTTTGGATATTCCACTATTTGGTGGAACGTTGAACTTTCTTGATAAAAATACATTTTTTCAAATATTCATCACTTTATTTCAAAATTCACCTTTTTGGTGAAAATTTAACAATTTTGTTGAGAAATCGTTTTTTGTTGTTATTGTGAATTAATTTTTTAACTGAATATGTAACTATTTTATTTCTCGTTATTAATATCATTTACAGTTGAATATTTATATTTTATAGTTGAAGTTTATTTATTTGGCTGAAAATTCACGTTTATTGTTGAAAATTCGTCTTGTTTGGTAGGAAATTAATCTTCTTGGTTAAAAATTCATCCTTTTCGGTTAAAAATGCAACTATTGAGTTGGGTTGAGTTTGGGTTGTGAAATCTGATATTTTAATATTATTAATTATCCTTGATTCATTACAGAAGCTTATAGTTCAACATAAAGGGGGGGGGGAGTAAAAATTGCCAAGAACTGGTAACGTAGTTTCTGGAGAGTCCTTAAGCGGAACAACTTTTAGAGAAGGAAGGGATCTTTTCATTTGAAAAATAATTACATTCTGAATTTCGAATTTGGCATTTACATGCAATTTACATTTCTCTGAATAATACAGCTTCCGTTCTGAGTTTCGAAATTTGAATTTGGTCAAAGTGGGTCAATTTAATATAGAATTGGAAATGAATTGATTGATGTGTCAATTATTATTATCAAAGAGAACTGTGAATTATGCCGGAATTCATTCGATCAATCAAAACTGGAAGCCACGCTAGTGTCGATGGTTAATGGAAAATGAGCGTGGAATAATTAACCAATAAGGAATATTATTTTCCAACCATAAACCCACAGCTGGATTTTCCTCCATGTACGTATATCTAGTTAGTCTATTCACTAATGACGGGAAAATAGATGGGGAGTTAGATAGGCGCATAAATAAGGGTAAGCAGGTTATCGGTGGAGCAGGATCCATCCTCACAAATAAAAACATATAAAAAAAAAGCTAAAATGGCCATACATAATTCTATATTTGTACTGACTGTACTATACGGTAGCGAGACATGGACCTGTTAAGAAAAGGACATGAGTAAAATTAACGCGATTGGCATGAAACTTCTGCGCATAATATTCGGGAAAACACTGATGGACAAAGTCCGAAAAGAGACAATCCTCAAAGAATGTCGTACAGGAGAGACACTTGTTGATATATGGGAAAGGAATCAGTTAAGATGGTTCGGACATCTTGAAAGAATGAAAGATGAACGACTGACCAAATAAGTGTATAAAGGTAAAGTAAATGGCAGAATGCGCAGAGGTAGACCGCCGAAAGAATGGTTAGAATCTGTAAATGAGACATTAATCCAGAGAGGCATAAGAAGCCATGGAAATACAAGAGCTTGCATTTAAAAATGCATGGATGTGAAGGAAGCTAGAGTAGTATGCCAGGACAGAAAAGTGTGGCGACCAATAGTTTGTAAACAGAGTGACAATAGAGTGAATGACGCCTGAAACAAAGACCTTGGATACTAATGGGCCCAAGCGGGGAACCATTTATAACAATTTTGTGAGGCTCCTCCCTTGGGGTGATCGCCAAAGAGATTGATCAGCAACCTGGGTCGGAGCAGTGTTGTGGAATGAACGTGTCATTTAAATAAATAACACGAGAATTCCAGATCAATTTAAAACATCTATGCCTAACACCTATATACCTATCTGCCTTATACCCGCATACCGACATACCTTATACCATACATACCTAATTACTATTTTCCAACCGAGCAAGTCACGCCTACCCCGAAAGGGAAATGGCTTAATGGTATAATAATAATAATAATAATAGATAGATAGATTGTCAAAACTTTCTCCACGATCTGGCTTACAATTTATGTGAAAAAGTCTCCTTTTGGGACGCACTTCGCACTTTGAAATTGAAAAGCCTCAAGCGTTGAGACACTTCGCAGTAAATTTAAGGAAAAAATTCTTCAAAGACGCCTTGAGGGTTCTTCATTACACTTTCACTCTGAAATTCCAATAACATTTATCACCAGTTACTTCACTCTCTAGAAAAAAAGATATTCTTTGATCATATTTCTCATTATAAATTTTCCTTTAATTATCCTCTCGACTTAGTAGATTAAATCTATCTGAAAAAATTGTGTGATGAAATATATTGGAAATTTCTCAATTATTGTTCTTGGAAATCTGATTGGTTTTCTATTATTAAATTTGGATAAAATAATTCTCTAAATGTATTTATAACATAAAATGTGAAATAGGTTCACAAAATCGATTTCGAATGTAAAATGGATTTATATTTTCCATTTGAAGTTGAAAATACAAAATTTATTCTTGAAATATGCTAAATGGATTTTTAATATTGCAGTAGAAACCTGCGTAAAACATTATTCAGAGACCTATGGAGCCAATGAGTACCAGTTGGCAAGATTTTAATTATTTGTTTCGCAAATATATGACAGAAACTCTAATTTTTTTTTGGACCTAGGAAATTTTGAGGCATCACGCAAAGAGTTGAGTTTGATCCTAACCTGCTCAGGATACTCCGAACCGGAACATTTCCCGAATGCCGAATGGTGCAATCTTGTATATTGAGGATTTTTGGTTTATAAGCATTTTTTAGAGTCCATAGTAGCTATAAAGTTTGATTTGTGACTACCACAACGCTGTTGATCTGGTAAATCTGAATCGAAGCCACTTTCACCACTTTCAAGAATACCAGAAATGGAAGTCAACTATATTTCATCTTCATCGTCATCACTGAGTTCGTAGAAAATAAGCAACACATTTTCAAAGGAATTAAGACAAGAATAATGCTCCCATATAAAGTTGATTTGGGTCATTATCGGGGCTGGCGAAATATTTCGCTGGCCCCACCATAATGTTTGCCGCATAGTGGGTAGTTTCTAGGGGTTGAAGTTGGTTGCACAAATGTGAACAAATTAGGAAGAAAATAATACGCTATTCTAAAGTTGATTTTCGGTAATGTCGGGGCCAGCGAAACGTTCAGCTGGTCTCGTCATAATTTTTGCCGCATATAGGGTAGTTTTTAGGAGTTGAAGTTGGTTGTAAAAATGTGAACAAATTAAGAGAAAATAATACGCACATATAAAGTTGATTTTGGATAATGTCAAAGTTGATTTTGGATAATGTCAAAGTTGATTTTGGATAATGTCGGGGCCAGCGAAACGTTCAGCTGGTCCCGCTATTATGTTTGTTGCATAGGGGATAGTTTTCAGGGGTTGAAGTTGGTTGCAAAAATTTGAAAAAATCCAGATGAAAATAATACGCCCTTATAAAGTTGATTTTGGATCATGTCGGGGCCAGCGAAACGTTCAGCTGGTCCCGCTATTATGTTTGTTGCATAGGGGGTAGTTTTCAGGGGTTGAAGTTGGTTGCAAAAATTTGAAAAAATCCAGATGAAAATAATACGCCCTTATAAAGTTGATTTTGGATCATGTCGGGGCCAGCGAAACGTTTCGCTGGTCCCGCCATAATGCTTGCTGCATAGGGGGTAGTTTTGAGGGGTTGAAGCTGGTTGCACAAATTTGAATAAATGAAGGTGAAAATATGAGGCCCATATAAAGTTAATTTTGGAAAATGTCGGGGCTGGCGAAATATTTCGCTGGCCTCGCCATGGTGGTTGCCGCATAGGGGGTAGTTTTTTAGGGTTAAAGCTGGTTGCACAAATTTGAAGAAATTAAAACAAAAATAATGCTCCCATATAAAGTAAATTTTGGAAAATGTCGGGGCTGGCGAAATATTTTGCTGGCCCTGCCATGATGTTTGCCGCATAGGCCCATAGGGGGTAGTTATCAAGGGTAGGAGTTGGTTGCACAACCTAAGATGGAAAATGCAAAATTATCGTATTTTTTCTATTTCAAATACAAAATAGAAAATAGAATGTTGTATTTCAAACACCTATTTGAATTACATGAAGGTGTTTCAGATCTTAAATTTAAAATTGTGCAAAATAAATCAACCAGTAACCTCTTCTATTAGAAATAACAATCAAAGAAAAAACTTTTGCGAATTGAAAAACGTTTGTTCTGTTCAATCCTCTTGCGCGGTAAAATTAAAACTTTCTAATTATCTAATAAATTATTTATAATAATATAAAAGGTATTTTTATGACATACTTCAGACCAAATAAAAGGAGATAAGTTGTTGAATCCTTTATTGCACACTGTCAGTAGCCAACGTTTCGAAAACAAAATGTTTTCCTCATCAGGACGAAAAAAATTTTTTGAAGTTCATCAACATCTTAAATTAAAATTTCGGTAGATTTCTATTCCTCTTCTTCATTGCTTGAAAATCTCTCTAAAAAATAAAATGAAAAAAATAGAGAAATCTCTCTATTTCTTCTCGCAAAAATGGAGCATAACGATTGTTATGTCTCTGATTCAATTTTAACTAAATTAACGAAACTATTATTTATGAAAGCTTGAATTTTAGAAAATATTCAGAATTTAAACGACATCAATTATTATAAACAAAATTTAACTGGAAAATGAAGACTTTCAAGCAATGAAGAAGAGGAATAGAAATCTACCGAAATTTTAATTTAAGATGTTGATGAACTTCAAAAAATTTTTTTCGTCCTGATGAGGAAAACATTTGGTTTTCGAAACGTTGGCTACTGACAGTGTGCAATAAAGGATTCAACAACTTATCTCCTTTTATTTGGTCTGAAGTATGTCATAAAAATACCTTTTATATTATTATAAATTTTATATCACTCAGACAAACAACATCGCTTGAAACACCATTAATCTAACTAATAAATTATTGTAAATATTATACATTTTTTACGCTCGTTTTTTTCACTAAAAATGATCATTCTTAAACAAATTAATTACACATCAAATTCTCAGATTTAAAAGACTAAACATTGAAATGGGGAAATGGGGAATTTTATTTATTTTATAAATAATTTAAAAACAGATTCATATGCTGTAACAATTTTCGGTTATGTTAGAGTTTCACTTTGAAAATTTGTGTTTTAAAACAAAGTTCATTCTAATTGGAACAATTTCAGCAATTTTTTTAACAGTTTCAGGTTATATTGATGTTGTTCATAGCGAATCGGTTATCTCAAACAAAATTTTTATAATTTATTAGTTTTGTAAGAATTTCATTTTATGTTAGCATTTGATACAATAAATTAGCATTTTAAAGCAAAAATCAATGTTATAATTTGAACAAGATTTAGAATTTTTCCAAATTTTTGGATTATCTTAGTGTTATTCGTCGGAAGTTGGTATCATTAGTTTTATGTATTTTAAAGAAGCGTCACATGTTTTAACACTCTTAGGTCATATTAGAATTTCAAAACAAAAATTGGTAATGCAAAACAAAAATACTTTTAATTCAAACATGATTTAGAATAAATTTAATTGAGGTTTTTCGGATTTAGAATTAGATTTAGAAATAGATTTGGAATATTGCAAAATTTTGAATTGTTAGTGTTTTCGTTGGAAATTGATACATTTTTTATTTTCAAGAAGGTTCAAAAAATTTAACAGTGTTAGGTTAGTTACAACAGGCTTAAACAGTTATTCGGGGCTGTTTGAACGTTTTTCATAGGAAATCAGTTATTTTTAACGAGAATTTCAAAAGGTTGATTATTTCTCACTAATTGTATTTAACGTTAGCATTTTATACTAAAAATTGGTATTTTAAAACGAATTCAAAAAAGATTCGGATTATTTGATAATTTTGAATTATGTTATTGTTTTTTGTTAAGAATTTGATATTTTTAGTTTTAAACACATTTAGAAGATTTAATTTTTTCAACAATTTTAGGTTATGTTAGTGTTATATGCTAATAATTGGTATTTTAAGACAAAAATCACTACAGTGAAACTTTCCATTTTTGAACATTCATTCACGTTACATTAAATTTTTTCACCAAAAATTGTCTTTTTCAACAAAAATAATTAGATTTCGAAGATTCAAAATCTTTTAATAATTTTCTCTTATTTTATGTTTTGTCATGTCATGCTACTGTTCTTCGTCGGTTATCAGTATTTTCAATAAAATATTATTAGGTTTTAAAGAATATTTACCATTTCTCAACAACTTCATGTTACGTATGTCAACCGAACTTGGTATTTTTAAACAATAAATCATTATATTTGAATCCAATTATTTTAATTTTAAATAATAAAGTTTACAAGCTTGAACGATTTCTGACTCTATAAGGGATTTTCGCCGACAATTAAAATTTATATTGAAAATACATTAGATTTAAAGAAGATGCATGATTTTCAACAATTTTAAGTTGCGCTAGCGTTTTGCAAAGTGTTTTACATCAAAAATTGGTATTTTGAAACCCAAAATCATTACAAGTTGAACATGATTTGAAATATGTCAACTTTTGGATTACATATGTTAATATTTTTCGTCAAAAATTGGCATTTTTGATTAAGAGGTGAATTTTCATCAATTATCAAAAATATTGTCCTCGTATTCATATTATTATAAAAATTATTTAAAAAAATTAAATTAAAAAATTGCGTGATACAAGAAAAATCGCGCACCGAGAACGCGCGTTTATTTATTAGTTTACCAATAAAAATTTACTTAGAAATTGGGAATAATCTAACTTTGTGTAGGAAAATCTGAAGAGAGAGATTTAAAATTTCTGGTAATATTTTCTCTCTCAAATGGAGGTAATCTGAGGGATGAAAAATAGGGTAGAAAAAAATCTCTGCTCGTAGATTTTTAATGGAGATAGAATCTAATCCTCTTTTCTGAAATCCAAAGTCGGCGAGTTTAAATCGGGTAGAAAGTAGTGGTAGTTGAGAATGGAGGATGAAGAATGGAGAACAGAGGATGGTGGAAGAACTGAGTAAAAGAGGGCGCAACATGGTTGTGATCAATACTTCCCTATTCTGTTTCTGATGAGTTTAACAAAGATGGACATTCTGGTGTGAAGCAGGATTTTTTTTTTAACATTTTACCTCCACTGAATTATGTACCTCGAAAGAAATGCTTCTTTAAAATATTCTGTATTGAACAAAAATAACTTATGGAACAAAAATTAGAGGCTTTTACTCATCATCAATCTTTGGAATATATTTCGCTCAATTGTAATATATTGAATATTCCATTTTTGTCTTGTATTGCAGTTGTTACAAGGTTCAAAACAAACGATTCAAGCGTAATTACAATGAATATGTGAATGACCATTATAGGTTTTATTCATTTAATAAAGTTGGAAAGTATAACTAGTATTTGTAGATTCCCAGTGGCATACACCTTTTAAATTATTCAAAAGAACCGAGTGTTGCCACTCTCAAGAAAATTGAGTTCAACAATTGCAATACCGTGAAAATTACTAGAGCTAATTAACTGAAATGAGAATGCCTTTTACAAGCAGAAAAAAATAATCTTCACCAAGTCTTAATTGTTTTCTTTAAATTATGCAATCTTTTTCACTCTACACATCTATATATTTTTAAGCCGATTACTGTGGAATTCTGGTTTTGTAGTCTACTGAGGAAATTGTTGGAAAATTTTAAAACAGAAGAATTCTTTTTCATAGGAAAGTTTTGTGAATACAATATACTTATAGATATTAAAATAAATAATACTAATTCAAATGGAGGAAGATTGACTTGATTCTCCTCAATTTATTTAAAAAATGTTACACCTTTTTTTTCTATCAGTGATAGAAACTTTACTCTTGACTTTTTTTTAATTTTTTTTTTGAGTGCACTGGTTGCAGAATATCACAGTGAAAATCGTTGACATTCGAGAGGTTCATTTCCGGTTTATTCGTCTGGTTCAAATTGCACCCAGCACAAGGTATCAGTAAATTTACATGGTTGCTACAGAAAGTCGTTAACGAGGAACACTCGTTATTGCAAACCGTTTACTCTAGGCATGAATGATCGAGTCACAAAGGGAACAGAAATCAGAATTTTAAAGTAGAAAGGTAAATTCACTTTCATTGTTGCCTACTGAAACTTGAATACACATAAGAACGCCATTAAAATTGTTCTATTGGGTGCCACTAACAAACACATAAGAATTTTTTAATGTGTTATATAAATCTTCTTGAACCTTGACCCAGTAACTTGTCATCAAAGATAGCTTCAAACTGTCACTATTCCTGAATTGTTTAATTTTTAATACTATCTATATACTTTAAATTATTTCATTCGATGGAATGTCATGGTTCTAAATGAAATATTTTTATTTTTTGATGATTTTAATTATTAAGTATATGTATAACTTCGAAAATTGGAGCATCTTTATTTAATTTTTTGAAGTATAAAATCAAAGTGAAAATTGCATCCTCAAATTTTAAAAATCTTTAATTCTGAGCACTTTATAGTTGACATTTTTCCATTTTGAGCATTTATATTGTTTTATGTAGATCGCTTCCAGTAATAAACTTTTATAATTTTTAATGTTCAAGCTTTGGTATTTAGTTTACTTTTTACACTTAATATTAATTTAAGGTTATTCAATTTCGACCGATTTCATATCACAATTTTTTTTATTTCCAGCGGATGTTAGGGGTCGTGCATAAATTACGTAACGCAATTTTCTGACAATTTTGACCCCCCCCCCCCCCTATGTAACGCTTTTTCCGACTTTTCCTTGTAGTTTTTCACCATTATGTAACACTGAGCTAGACCCCCCCGCCCCCCAAAAAGTTTTACGTAATTTATGCACGACCCCTTATGTATGAATCACCTACCAACATTTTTAAAAACACAACCAGCCGCAGATTTTTTAATTTTTAATTTTCAGTTGGTAGGGTAAGGGAACCAATACCGAGAGGGATCCTATTGTTTTAGGTCGAAGATCGAATTCTTTAAATTTTCCCTATTTTTGCAAATACACCTAATTTTTATTATTCAGAGGCCTACTCAAAACTTATATAATGACTTCTACTAAAAAAACAACATAGTTAACCTTTCGTTCAAAAGAAATCATCTGTTTCGTCGACAAATGGTTCCTGCACCCTATATCTTATATGAAAAAAATATTTCCTCATCACATTTGATAAAATATCCTCTCTCCATCTAAAACTTCATTTTCTTGAATTTTCAGTTTAGACAAAAATGAAAAATTTACAAATTCAATACCCAACTTGGTTTGACATAATCTATTGATCCTGATAGAAAGACCTATATTTAATAAAAGAATGTGCTTTTTTTTAATTACGAGTAAAAATGTATTCGAAAACATGTACGTTATTATTATTTTTGTTTTTTAATTATTATAATTTCTTTTTCTTATTCTAATATTTTCAGAATATTATCCATTTGTATGTTAGAATAATTAATCCATTTAATTTCTCTATGTCATACTTGATTTGAATTTACTACACATAAAATATTATTGGGCACCTTAAAGTATTAATATTTTACATAGTTCAAAATATAGTTGCACGATGCTTTTAAATGCTTTAATAATCTATAAATAACTTTTTCATACGCTTCCATAAAATGTTGCGCTCAATAGATTCTTTTTCCTTTGTAACTTTCCTCATCGAGTATCGTATAACGTCTCGAGACTGAAATTCGTAGACTGATTGAAAGCTTTTTGCTTTATTCTTGAATATAGTGTATGCCATGTCCTTTAAAAAAGAAGAAAAAGCCATTTTTCTCTTCTTCAGAAAATTAAATCTTAAAACGATTCTTGAAAGATCCCTTGTTTTCTATTTTTATCAAGAAATTAATATAAATTCTATAAATATCTCACGATTCAGCTTGAATCATAATAGAAAAATAATTAATAAGTTTTGAGTTACTTTTCTCTTTGGATAGATTTAAGATTATGCATGCTTAGTTACGTTCCGAACATCTAATCCACCATTAATTACTGTCAGCTCCGCGCAAGTATGAACTCGACTTTTGGGATCTCAAAAACTTTCGTAATTATGAAACGTCGCTGTCATGCAAGATATTCACATGCATGCTGCGCTGAGAAACTAATCAGTTAAGCGGTTTCGTAAAGGAAGATTAGTTTCGTGCTTCCATCCGCGTTTACTTCCAATAATAGTCATTAAATTAGAAAGAAATCGGAAGTAATTTAATTTAATAAAATATTATTAGTTAATGAACTTGAAAAGTGAATATAGTATGAGAATACAATATAGAATTTAAATGTTCTACTAACTACTAATTGAAATAGTGCAAAAACGATTACTAATTGCTTTAATTTCTCATAATGATTGTGTATTCTATTGATTCGCAGTCAAATGGTACTGATTCAATTAGTAGTTTAGTTTTTTTTCTACCAATGTAGATTCAGGAAAGAACAGGCTATTTGTACTGAAATTCTGGAACAAATAGACCCTTATCCAGGTTCCTGCCCAGAAAAATGATCATTTTGTTGGTTACATAGTTATGTATCGCTACTTTTCAAATATTTCTCATGATTTTAAAGTAATAAAATAAAATACCTTGAGAAAGAATGGAATTTTTGAATAAGTGATGCTTTATTTCGTTATTGGGGTTTTTCTCAATGATAGGTTGACCGATTAATCCCATTGTGATGGCCATGAAAATGTCAGTATATGCAAGATTCATCTTTCACCTATGCATATGAAATTTATAAGTGTGGAATACCAATTGCAGTTTTATCAGCGTGAGTCACCACGATAGTAGTTGTTGCTGCGTGACTAGGGGCTGTTAACCTAAACAGCTTGCGGCGCCATTGCTACCTACTGACTCCCTTCATATGATTGATATATGATGATATATGAAAGTGAAAGCAATATGAGCACATAATTAAGTCTTGTTCAGCTAAAACTGACTAGAACATACAGGTGTCAAATGCCAAGTTAGAACATTTTTATTTTATCTTACACTTTACCAAATTCTACCATTTACAATATTAAAACCTAAAAATTTAGTATTTGAAATTAAAGCTTATTCAAAAACCAGAATTTTTGAAATTGAAATCTTATTCGTTTAATTCCATTTCCATTCATTAATCTCAAAATATAAATTAGTGGAAAAACACTGAAATACTTCGATTGAAATAGTGCGAAATCGTTTACCATTGACTTTAGTATGCATTTCTGCTAATAATTTGTTGCAATTAGTACTCCAATTTCTCATAATTGCATTAGCAGAATTTGAACATGAATTAGTTGAATTTTAATGACAACCCGAGTCGAAATTTAGGCCCTACTTTGAACCTATAACTCCTACCTTAGTAAGCGCTGGAGCAGCAAAGTAGGTTCAAGATAAGCAGCGATTTCAATTCAATTTAGACCTTACTTTGACGCTAAAAATGTCTGAAATCGGCCGTTTTTCCACGTTTAGCGTCAAAGTAGGGTCTAAATTAGAACATACATTGGTGCTCCAGGCCCTATCCTACATTGGTGCTCCAGACCCTACCTTGGTGCTCCAGCCCCTACACTGGCAATAGTAATAATAATAATAAAAATAATAATGGCGGAATTTCGGTAATGGTTATAAATTTTTATTCCGAGTTCCCTTCTCTGCAACAATAATTTTACTATCAACTGTACCTCAGGAACTTAATATTGAGACAAAACTCATGAAGTATACAATTCTTTGTTTGTAGTGTTTTATCATATAATTTTGAAAACTTATTTCTCAAATATCGTTAACGTTCAAAGTTTAGTGGAAGGATTCCTCAAGGGAATGACACCGATTCGGGTTGAAGTTACGGACTAGTCCGACAATTTTTTATTTCATTTTTTTGTCCGTAACCAACAAATTTGGTTGTCTTTCGCAAGTCGGAAATCTGATTTATATTCTTTTCTGACTACTTCGAATGATAGCATTCGATAAGTTAAGGCTCAAATGGAAACATTAGTTTCGGTTTTGTAAGAAGTTTAACATTTTTAGAAAGAATCCTTTCCTTTTTGCTTAGAGATACTTTATTACTGCTAATATCGAGAAACTGACCGATTCACACAGTCGCAAACCAATCTAGTTTTAAAAATCTTAATCTGCAAATGACAGATACGCAATTCACAGAGTCGCCTTTTTGATGGGTTCTTGTTTCCTGGGTGTAGCTTCTAAATATTCAAAGTAGGGCCTGTAGGTTTAAACGGAGTCAAAGGAGGCTCTAATGTTTCATTCTCTAGGAGTAAAAACCTCAAAGTAGGGGCTACAGGTTTAAATAGCGTGAAAGTAGGTTCTAATGAATCTAATGAGTAGCTGCAGGTTCAAAGTAGGGTCTGAATTTCGGCTCGGGAACGAATTTTAATGACTAACCATTAGCACTTTCCTACACTGAAAAACAATATATCTGGAATCAAAGAAAATGTAATTGAATCAAAGAAATTATCGTACTAAATACGTCCTATGAAACATTTTCTTCAATGCAAAGAAATTATTTTACTTGAACCACAAGTATGAAATTATTGTTTTAAATAAACTTTTCTTCAGACAGAGAAATATTAACTGAGTGATGGGACGTTATTATTGGTTGAAAGAAATGAGAGACTTGTGATCAAAAATTAGGTAGTTGATATAGTCAAATGTGATTTTAAATCAATATCTTGTTCAATTCGAAGAATAAAGAATTATCCGGAAATAATATTTCTTTCACTCAAAGAAACATGAATTACTTTATCCACATGTGGATTCATTACTTAATTTAATTACGTATTTGTCACCTATAAGAAGCAATTTCTAATCCGGTAATTAAGCCCGCCATCCCTTCTTCATCCTCTGCCATCAACACTATATCGTCTGCGTATGCCAGTGTATATATCTTTTCGTTCCCTATCCTAACTCCTCCCCACCCTTTTCTCTTCATTTCTTCTTCCAAGTCTGATATTAATACATTAAATAAAAGTGGGCTCAGAGGATGGAAAGAAGTTGAATTTAAATGTAGAAAAGACAAAGATAATGAGGTTTAGAAAAGGAGGGGGAAGAAAAAAAGAATGGACGGGAAGATGGAAGGGAAAAAAATTAGAAGAAGTAAAAGAGTTTAAGTATCTGGGATATAACTTGCAAGAAAATGGAGATCATAGAGCTCATATAAGAGAAAGGATAAAAAAAGCAGCAGGGGTAATGAAACAGATATGGGGAATAGGAAAAAGAAGATTTAAAAAAAATTGGAGAAGGAGAATGTGGTTATTTGATACGCTGGTATGGCCGGTATTAGGTTATGGAGCAGAGATATGGGGATGGAAAGAAAGGAAAGAGATTGAAAGTTTACAAGAAAGGTATATAAGGTGGACGCTAGGGGTAGACTGGAGGACGCCGGGATATATGGTGAGAGAAGAAGCGCAAAGGGATAAATTAAGTACTAGAGCGGGAAAGAGGGCATGGAATTTTGAGACGAAGCTGAGGGAGGGAAAGGGAGGGGAGTTAGCGAGAAGGTGTTTGATGGAGGTAGAAGAAAGGAGAGGGAGGGCGATTGAATTAACGAGATGGGAGGAAGAAAGGAGGGAGTTCTTTAAGGCTAGAGATATAGAAGACGGGACTGGAGTCAACTATGAAGAAGTGGAAAAAAGGGAGAGAGAAAGACAATTAATAGAAAGATGGGGGATGATTGAGGAATCAAAATATAATATATGGTATAAGATGATAAAAAAGGAAGGAGTACCAAAGTATTTAGAAAAGGGATGGGGAGAGAAAAGATGGACAAGAATAGCAAGATTTAGATTGGGAAACGAGGTAAGGGCAAGTATGTATTGGGAAAAGAAAGATAACAGGAAGTGCAGAATATGTGAATGGGAAGAGGAAACATGGGAGCATGTATGGGAAGGATGTAGGAGAGGAATGGAAGATAAAGGAACCTGGCAAGAGAATGTGGTGAAGATTCTAGGGGAGGATGGTTTGGGGGAAGAGTGGATGAAGGAGTTAGAGGATGCTAGGGGAGTAATTGAAAAAGAATGAAAGAATGGATGCAAAAAATGGTAAAATGGAGGTACAAGAGAAGTGAAAGAAAAAGGAAACGGAAGTCGCTTAAATAAGAAGCGTAAAGATTTGTAAGTAATAATTATGTAATAGCATAAGTAGATTAAGATGCGTTTGCGTTACCGCTCTCTCTCTCTCGCTTTCGATCACTCGCTCACTCGTTCGCTAACACGTCCCAAATTGCGCTAGCGTCAAAAATAGAGTTAAGGCGTTCGATATAAGATTTTATGTAAATAGGTGTGAATAATTGTAAATAGTAAGGATAAGATTTTATAAAAAATGTAGAAGGAAGTGTTGTAAGAAATGGAAGTCATGTAAACCCTTAGGGGACACATTATGAATAAAGAAGAAGAAGAAGCAATTTCACTGAAATCAGGTAATACTTCTCAGCCTCTTAAGTGTCAAGAAATCATTTACACTGAGCAATATTTCTTTGTATTAGAGAAATATTACCAGAGATATGATTTCTGTGAGACGAGGCATGATTATTTTGCCTCTGAACAATATTTACTCAACTGATATAAACAAATCCTTGGTTCAAAGAAAATAAACCAAAAAAAGGCACATTTTCTTTGATTCAGTAATTGTTTTCAGTGTACTAATTCATAGCTCACATCTACTAATTTATTTAATAGTGTTTCAATTTTCACTAACTAAACTTGTATAATTTGTCAATATATTAGTAGACAACTACTGATTATCAACAAAAATGATTACTAAAGCTATTACTCAACAAATATAACAAATATAATTTAATTTAACAACCTAAATTTACATAATAATTTGAAATACTTTGAAATACTCTATAATCTTCAGAATCGTTTCTAATCTCCAGAGCTTCCATCATAATGTATAAATAAGTGTGTTTCTTCAAATCTGAATATGTTAAATATAATTTTTCTATTCTCAAATCGGAAAACAAATTACTTTCCTAAAACATTTAATTCAATTTTATTTCTATTGACTATTTTGAGAAAAATTCTGGCGGATAATTAATCTGAATAAAGTTCTCTTTAGAAAAACAGTAGAACCCAGTACGTGGATGGATTATGGGGAGTGCTTTTTCTTCTGGTAATTAACACTCTACTTCCTGTTTTTCAGATCGTTTAACTTGGAATATGAAGTATGAAAGTCCAAATTTCATTTTGCTGAAGAATTATAAGATAATACTTGAATATTTATGCAAAGAATTTTCAAATATAAAGTACGATATTCTTGTATATATTGTTAATTAAAAATTATATATTTTTGAAACCGATATGCAATTTCAACCATATATTCAAGTTAAGAAAAAAATAAACCTTCTTTGGGGGTGTTCATGGACGCTCATTCCAAATCTGGTGTGGAAATTACAACATTCGAAATTGTGGGTACAATTTGGCGACCACAAATACAATTTTTTTTCAATAATCCTGAAAATTGATACTTGGGGATTTTTGTGGACACTTATTCCAAATTTATTATAAAAATTACCTATTTCAAAATGATGGGTGAAATATTACGATATGATAATGAAGAATGTTAAGAAAGTTTTCTCAATTATGAACAATCAATTGACACCTGAAAATATATATGTTGTTTAGTTGAAGCCATGCTTCAAACTTTCAAAGTACCCGAACTAACATTTTAATGACTCATCTAAATATGCTTGAATACCATCAAATGCCGCGCAATTCAAGTGACTTATTCAAACATTAGTTAGGCCCTTTTTTGATGCGAGACTTCTATTTTATTGACAATAGAATACATCAAATGTAACAAGTAACAAAATGTACAAAATATGTATGCATGCATATTGATTTTTTCATGATTCATATCTAGGCATATATTTTCAAATCGATGTATGTCACATTTTACAGAGTATTAGCAAAGTAATATCTCAATTATTTTTCATTTTTTTCAAAAATTAAATTAAATTCATATTTTCAACAGAAATAATTACTCCATCAAGTTCGCAAAAACAATTTGGCATAAAACCTTGTTATTTGATAAAAAATGGTTCTTGGGAAAAACCGCATATATGCGCACGCAATTCTAGCGCGATTTTAAATTATAAATGCAAGACAACAAAATCCTGATAGTCACAATGTGGAATTATGTTGAATAGTCAAAATGAATAAACTCAAAAATGATATTTTTTTTATGTTTCACATGAGGTATATCCAAAGTATTGTAATTTACAAGCCTCAATTGAATAAATCAAAATATCATCATAACAAATATTATGCTCATGCAAAATGATACCTCTAAAGGTAGAGAAAACGAATATACTTCAAAACATGTAATTGAAAATAATCGAAAAAATAAATTTTGTTCTTTTCCTGGTCTACTGTGTACACTGCAGAAGAGCCTGCTTGTTTATTCTATTGTAGGCAATTGAAATAGGAAAAATAGATTTAATTCCCTATGGAGAAGAACTCAAGCCTCATTATTTATATGTACGAACTTAATTCCATATTGTACGGAGCAATCGATATCAGGACTGATTTCATTATTATAACCGACAATGTTTGGTATCGTTTCAGAATAGTTGATGAAATGAAAACAGGTCGAGTGCAGTTTCGTCGTGATTGAACGGAGATTCCAGTTTTAATAACGTTGCATGCCAGCTTGAAGAGGGGCAAGGAAAAATGGTTGCTTTTCCATTCACCCCTTTCTCGGTTGCACAATTAAGGGAAGATATCTGAAAAAACCTGAATCTTTCTTTCTTAATTCTCGAAGATGTACTTGATACTATTTGAAAGCAATACACAATACATTATATACAGTATCTCGAATTATAATTTAGTTTAAGAATTTTTAATTTCGGATCCATTTTCGAATTTCACAGTCTATATATTAAAATTATCCAAATTGTACATTACTTCTACGTTATTTAAAATGGAATACTTTCTGTAAAAGCAAACGATTTTTTAATTTGATTAGTTCACGTACACGCAGGAAAAAGAACTTTATATTTTATTGAAAACCAAGTTAAATCTACTGATCTTCCAAGGACTTATATGGACGACACGACATTGCAGAGAATGTTACAATTATATGCAACTAAATATGACTATCATTAATGGTTACCGGTACTAATTCTTAAGTGGTGCTGGCCTGTGGATCAGTAGATTTTACCGATCCGGTCGCTATTCTGCACTGTTCCTCGTTGCTGCAATTACGAATCATCATGTCGCTTTGATGGATGATGTGAACAGCTCTTACTTACGTTAACGGTATAGATTAGAGCTTGGACGGCACTATAAATTGTGAAAAAATAATGAATAAATAAACACATCGGTCACTCAACGGGGGGATTTGAACGCATAAACCTAAGCACGCAAGTCGATTATATTATCCACTACACTATTACACGAGTTGAGATCTGTAAAATAATCCCGAAATGCATTTGTAATGTACTCCACCTGTGAATGAGTTATGTCATCCAAAAACTATGTTATTTAGTTATAAAACCCCTGCATTGCTAAGTGGGAATACAGAGTAATGTGAAAACTGTCACAGAAATGTCAAAAGAAAATGTTTTTTGGATGATGCGATCCATCCATTGCCGATTGCGTTATATGAATTCATCCGGTGGTCCGCGTGGATAGGTTGGGTTGTTACGACTTTTGGGGCGACCTAAGAAAGCCAATCGGTTGGGTAGCATGCACCGATCCTTCTGCAATGTCCACTGCACCACGTTAGTGCACTATTGTAATTTCGGTTTAGTGGATTTTACATATATCTTACAGTTTTTAATACTAGGGAATAGAGGTTCTATTTTACTAAAGTATTACCGTTAAATTCACCTTAACTTCATTGTGACATTTACGAAATGCTAAATGATTTTGACATTTTCACCCCCTCATTAAGAGCAGTTTTTACTTCTACGGTTACAAGAAACACTTTAAATTTCTTGATAAGTAAATATTACATTTATTTTTTCTTCATGTAGGCTTAGTGCTAAAAAAATATTTCCTGAAGTGCAAATCGAAGTTATTATCCTGGCAGAGAAAGTTCTGTCTTATTTTTAAGATGATAGAGACCAGAATTCCCAGTTGCTACTAGAAGTTTTGCAATTAACATGGAGGTGGCTCGAGTTAGATTACAATTTTCAGGCAGCGAAGTTTCACTCGCACTTCAAAAGCACTACTTATCAAGCTATGAATATTAATTCTCAGATTAACATAGAAGCTTGGTTTTATTTCTAGATAAGAATTGAAAACTATTTACCTGCCTTAGAAAAAATCTGGTTGCGTGAAAATATAATTCAGAAAGGACAAAAGTGGAACTGATTATTCTTATAAAATATTTGAAAGTGAAAAATATTTCTCTCCTCTTTTTTAATTTTATATAAATCAAATATTGTGTAGCAAGTTTGAAAGAACCTCACTTAAAGTAACATCGATCCGAATAAGTCTCTTATTATACTTTAGTCTGTCCGATATTTTGTTTTTCCTAGTCAGGCTGGTAATATCTTCCAATTTGTCGAATTGAACTGCGGTTATAATGCTTATACCATTCTGATGAAAATCTCAGGGATAGGTATTACACGATTCTATGAGCAATCATTTGAATTCCGTTCACTGACCTATCACAAATTCACAATAGTGGTTCCGAAATTACGCTAGTCACTCACATTGGCGTAGGCATTCAAAATTATTACTGAAATGCAAATATGTATATTGAAAGAGTATTATACAAAAATACAACATAAACATTCAATTTGATAGATAAATCATATTTACATATTTTAAATCCGTTCATTTATTATTCCCAGATTAAAATAATAGGATTGCTTTTGAATACAGCTAGAAAGAAATTTAAAAATAAATGTTACATGCTACATTATGCCTTAAATTACGTAACACATACTTTCGTCAATTTTTAGCCCTCCCCTCCCTCATGTAACAAAACGTTTTAGACCCCCCCCCCCCTTCCCACCTGCCTTATGTAATTTTTTTCCAAAAAAAAATAGCTATGTGTTATTAAACTCAATTTAGTAACTTACCAATCGAGACACCTAAATTATCATTTCTTTTTTATATGTCAGAAGTTACATATTTGTAAACAATTTTTAGAATTTGAAAAAGCAAACTCTCATTTTTACCTTCACAGCTCACACAGTTTACAGTTCACAGTTGAAGAATTTTTAGTTGCAAATCTGTACAATTGAGGCTCCGGATGCAAAAAGGAGATATAGAATTATTTTGTTGGAGTGGGGAAGCCCCTGAGCACTTGAGAATAAAATTTCTAATTTTAATTTTCAAATTACATACCCACATCGCAAATTGAATGCCGCATCTTTTTCTTTTGTCAGAAAATGTTGTGGCTTCTTTAGTTTTTGAAGTATTCACAAAAAATTGTTTTTTTCTCTGATTAAAATTTTTCGCATTTTTGTACTTTAACTCGCGACGAAGTCGGCACTTTTTGTTCATTTAAAGTGAAATTCATGAAAAGTATACATTGATATCTTCTGCGAGCGATGAAGTTAGCAATAGATAAAAATGTTCATTCGAAAAATAGTTAATAATTTTTTTCCGAGGCGTTGCACAATTCGTGCACAAACAACTTTGATCGTTTCGGGAGTCGAGCGAATTTTGAGCAAGCAAAAACTGTCAGTGAGCACATTGGGCAGGAAGGTTCAAAGCAATTTTCTGGAGATTTTGACCTCAATTGAAATAGTAGTTAACAAACTGTTAATGTTTTAATTTTCCGACGCGATCGATTCT
The DNA here is from genome assembly GCA_932178445.1 of Andricus quercusramuli. NCBI lineage: Eukaryota > Metazoa > Arthropoda > Insecta > Hymenoptera > Cynipidae > Andricus > Andricus quercusramuli. The sequence continues at coordinate 531,108 of CAKNXH010001020.1, forward strand.
CTCTCGAGTAGGCTGCGATCCGGCCGGCAACGTTAGGTGGAAATGTTCATGAAATTCGCATTCCACATAATTGAAATTTATAATTCGCTAGCCTTGAGAAAATGCAGTCCAGACATAAAAATACAAATGAATTTTTTTACTGTTGAATACTTTTTAATATTATAACTTAAATATATCCCATATAGAGTTTAGTAATCCTAAAAACTTTGAAATTGATTTTCCGTTAGTTCAGCCGTAAAGTAATTACTGTTGAAATTAGATCTGCAGATATTCATATTCTCGTTAGCCCGTCTCAAAATTGCGGACTTCAGTGAAAATTAATCAAGTTGAGTCATCAGGGGAGTAATGAAATTAAAATGGGTAGAATTATGTAGTGTGATATCATATTGAAGAAATGAAAAGTGTTTTACAAAATAATTACAGTAGTAAGTAATATTTCATATTATTTCAAAAAATAATTTTAAATTGGTACCTTTCTATTGATTGACCAGGTTGACTATGGTAATTTAATTTCCGTGATCGAAATTAAAAGGGGAAGTATAATTTCCAAAAATATTTATCAACTATTTTACTTACCTGATAATAATAATAATAATAATAATAGCAGTATATGAAACCTTCTTACTTGAATTTTAACTTGAGAATCAAATTATCATAGTCAGATTTGTGAATCGCACATAAATACTAATCATCACAAATTAATAAGAGTACTTGAACGATTTAAAAAAAATAAATTTACTAAAATTGAAGTATGATTTGATAAGTGGGATCATAAGTACAAATATGGAAACACTATTGCCTGGAAACAACATTCAATTTTTGAATGATGACTGGAATTTTTGAAACAAAATTTGTTTATATTATAGATCCATGGCCATATTTCAATAGCCACCAATTACGCAGCTGATCATGGAGACCTAGCCGAGATTCATTTCACCTGGAATGTAGCCGATGCAATAAAGTAGGAGGCTTCAATTGAAAAATATATGAAGTGTTATAATAATATCATCGCAGTGACAAATGCATCAAGATCCTTGCAATAAAACTAAAACTATAAATAATAATAAATATTATTCAGTATTAATGAATACAAATCGGTAATTCATTAAGAAAATCAATGCTACCAATTCCACGTGGAGTTCAGGTTGCCAATCCGCAGTAAATCCTTGGCTGTGTTATTCTCGAACAAAATCGATAGTGTTCAAATCTCTCCAGCGCTTAATGATAGAGTCGTCAGTGATAATAGAGTTTAGCAAGACTCACTACTTAGAAGTTGACCTTCTTTCCTAGTTTCGTGAATTTTTAGGACAAAATATTAACTCATTTTAGAGACAAGACCCATTTGTGGAAAAAGCAATACTAGTTCATAATTCAAGTTATCGTGTCACCGTGCAGTGAAAAGTTTTTAAAAGTTATCGTTCGTTGTTGTCGTCATTGTTATTGTTGATCCGGAAGTGTTACGGACTTAATATCAAGATGGCTTTTGCTGCTGCTCGGATGATCCTCAAGGATAAAAGGAGGAAGGCGAGCAAAGAGGAGTTCACCCCCAGAAACAGAAGCAAGGTAAAATTTTACAACTAGGCACTTTCTAGGATAGGGATGAACATCGATTAAAAACTTAATTAAGTTCATAAATATATTTTTAAGCTTGTTATTTCCGGGGTAATTGTGACTTTCATAACTGATATGAATATCAAAGTTTGGGAGCCTATAAAGAAAAGCCATATGAAGAAAAAAATATTTAGCTACGGTTCATTTTAATTGTTCTCAATCTTTCAAAAATAACTAGATTGCTACAAAATTCGTCCAAATACAAATCAAACGTAAAGCACAGATCATTGAATAATTTTACTCATGCAATAATAGATCATTCTATTTTATTCACCAGAGCGTGAAATGTTCGATTGTTGCATTTCTTCAACCTAAGTGTGAAATTTCATGCATATATTTCCCCTTTTTTTTATTAAATATGTCTGTTTTTACTAGCATCCATTACGCCGTCCGCTCGAAAATGCATGTTGTGCTCGTGAAAATCTCCAGTAAACAGGATTTCACCACCTCTCGTGATGGTTTTTTTTACGATGTGCTTTTGCAACAACAAAGAATACGGGTGAATTAACTCTTTATTTTTGTATTAAAGATTTTTAAATTCAAAAATATATATATATTAAATTTGATCTTTAAACTTTTTCATGAAAGAATAAATAAAATTATCGTCAATTAACTAATTCACTAAATTAATATTGATAGTCCAATAACGTGGGAGTAGGTGTCCTGGTCTGTATTTCAAATGATCTAAAATAACGAGATCCTTAATTCAAGAATTATTTTCCAAAAGTTCTCTTTTGCAGAATATAGGACAGATGCATTTTGAATAAAAGGAATGAAATGTCACTACTGTCTCACTTTCAATTTATTCAACATAAAAGTCAATGTACATTCATCCAACCTGACGTTCCTATCGTTCTCCTCCTTTCATATAATCCTTTTCTATATATATTGCTCTATACCTTCAGCAAAGTAATGAAATTCTCCATATATTATCTCTCTCAAGCGACTTCTCCATATTGAAACTCAGAACCCGCGACTTAAGAACAAGGAATGCTATAGTACAAGTCTAGGTAATAAATTACATAACTTCTATAAAGTATTTTAATTTAATAATTACTTCAGGATTGATTCAATTTTATCAAAACTTTCATTTCTTGTATATTTCATCCCCACTTTTCTTTCTTTGAAACTTCTCTTGGGTCATTTGGACGTTTCAATCCTATTACTTTTATAATTGAAATATATGAGGATGTCAAGATAAAATAGAGAAGAAGGACTAACATAAGTCTAAAAATTGAACATGACAATTCATTCATGCTGATGGTCTCGGGCTTTTATCGATAAGGAGCTTTACCCCTGAGTTTGTGATCCTTCGGAAATTAATCCATCCGGACGATAAACTTATCAGATCATCACTTTTCCACAATAAACGTCTTTCCTTCTTCGGTTTCACCGTTATTAAATTTCTAAACCAATAAACAGTTTTCTGATTATGAAATAAATATCAAGAGAGAGTTTTCAGTAGCAAATCTTTGCCTTTATAATTGAACATAATTTATCATTCAACTTTCAATTCATATAATTTTAAATATGTCAAGACTTAACAATTTTGATGTTGATTGTTTTTTTGTCTACTGGTCTAAATCAATATTTTTCAATATTGATTTATTTTCTGAATTGTGAACAAACTGCTCTCTAGCTCAGCTGGAAACCTAACCCAGGTCTTCCAGATTGCCTGTCTGGTGCTCTACCCACTGAGCTACGGAGAGAAACTTTTTCACAATCCCTACAAGTTGAATTCCGACGTCATTCCTTAACTTGTAAGATTTTATTTTCCAATGTTCGAATGTTTTATATTTTTTATGTTATGGTTTTGACCAGATAAATTGTATTAATAATTTTGATGTTGATTGTTTTTTTTTGTCCACTGGTCTAAATCAATATTTTTCAATATTGATTTATTTTCTAAATTGTGGGTAGAGCACCAGACCGGCTATCTGGAAGACCTTGGTTCGGTTCCCAGCTGAGCTAGACAGCAGTATTTTCACAATTTAGAAAATAAATCAATATTGAAAAATATTGATTTAGACAAGTAGACAAAAAAACAATCAACATCAAAATTATTAATAAAATTTATCTGGTCAAAACCATGTGTGGCCGTTGTTCAGGCCGCGGTCCCCGGTAGGTGGCAAGCCTTGGGTTCCTCTTCAACGTGAGTGTGGTGTACATTGGTGGGGCCTTTGTGCCCGCTGGGCAGCAACTCTAGGATTTCCCTCGCAACGATTGCTTGTAGTGTACGTGGGTGGGCATAGGCCACCGCTAGGCGGCAACCCTAGGTTTCCCCTATAATGTGTGTAATTGTATCAACATAAGAAAAAATCCCTAAACTAACGATAAATGCACATGTTTGCTGACCTACAATACTAAACTGAAACGGGGAACATAAGAGGGTCGGACGATAAGAATGCTTTGCAGAGCGAGATCGGGGTTCCTGAGCATGTCGTACCCGCAATCAAAAGTCGTACAGCTAAGCGGCCACTTGGCTGGGTAGCGGCTCGAGCCACGCTGACTTGGCTTGGCAGTCTCTACATTGAGAGAATTTGGGTTCCTGGATTCCTGCGAAGTGTCCAACGATGCATTGGGAAGCTTGTTGGTGATGAAATCCTTAGTCTCGTAAACGACGGCGCGTTCGAACACTTGGTGTGATGAGGATTTTTTGGGCCCAGAGGAGGGAGATTTGCGTACTTTTCGCTGATGAAATAGAAGCATCTGCGCTCCGATGATTTTTACATGACGGTTTTCCGTCTGCATGTAATATACCTACTTCACCGCCGATGTGCTGTATGACACGACAGGGTCCTTGCCACTTTGGGGCAAAGGCTGCATTGAAGCCGCGTTCTTTGTCGGACAAAAAGTGTGTCTCAACACATACCATATCACACACTTAATAGTGTGGAGGTTTTTTAGGCTGGGGGTGACATTTTTTTTAATGTAGCGGGCCTGATGGCTCCGTATTTCCTCCAACATCTTCTAAGGCTGCAGCTGAGGTCTGATGATGGGGGCACTGGAAATGCCTATTTTCCGGGTCTCTTCGACAGAGTTCCGAAAATCACCTTACTCGTAGTTTTTTCCGTGGGCGAATTCTGCGATTGCGCAGATTAAAGAGGATCTCAGAAATGTCTCGATCTCAGTTCGCTCAGTCTGTGCGTCCTGTGCAAGAGGGTGCCTGAGCACCATTGAAGGCGGGCGCTTGTGCTCCATTATCAGTAGTTCCTTGGTCCTGGTTATCATAGGCGGGCAGTTGGACACCACCCAGGGTGAAACATGCGTCCCGCTGGAGGTGGGTGCCTGAACACTGTTGGTGACGGGCCCATAGGCACTGCTAAGGGCGGACGCTTAGATAACGTAGTAGGCGGGTACTGGGGCACCGTAGCAGCAGGGTTTCTAAACATTATTGAAAGTGGGTGCTTGTTCCACGTTGTGGGGTGAAACGTGAGTCGCGCTGGAGGTTAGTGCCTGAACACCATTGATGATGGGTCCTTGGTTACTGCTGTAGGGTTGAATATGAGTCTCGTTGCAGGTAGGTGGCCGAACACAGTTGAAGACGGGTTCTTAGGTACCGCCGTAGGGTGGAACATGAGTCCCGTTGGAACGGGTGTCTGAACACCGTTGAGAATGGGTACTTGTGCACAGTAGTGGGCAAGTGCTTGGGTGCCGTTAGAGGTGGGTGCTTGATCACCGTTGTGGGGTGGGACCTGCGTCCCGTTGAAGGTAGGTTGCCAAACAATGTTGATGGCGGATCATTGGACACTGCTGTAGGGTGGAACATGAGTCCCGTTGGAGGTGGTTGCCTGAACACCGTCGCGTCGGTGACGGGTCCTTGGGCACCGTGAAAGGTGGGTGTTATGCGCACTAACACAGGAGGGAGCCTGAGCACCTTCGAAGGCAGGCACTTGTGCTCCGTTATGAGGGTGTCTTTGGCCTCGATTGTAGGCGGGCAGTTGGACACCACTGTGTGGTGGAATGTGGGTTGCGTTGGAGGTGGGTGACTGAACCACGTTGGTGACGGACTCTTGGGTACTGCTGAGGGCTGACGCTTGGGCAAAGTAGTAGGTGGATACTGGGGCACCGTAGCAGGAGGGTGCCTGGGTATTATTAAAGGCGAACGCTTGGGTACCGTATTGGGAGGTGCTATGGCACCGTAGGAGGAGCGTGCCTAAGCACCATTGAAGGCGAGTGCTTGTGCACCTTTTTGGGGTGGAACGTGAGTCCCGCTGGAGGTGAGTGTCTGATCACCGTTGATGATGGGTCCTTAAGCACTGCTGTAGGGTGGAACATGAGTCCCGTTGGAAGTGAGTGCCTGAAAACCATTGAAGGCGTGTCCTTGGGCACCTCTGTAGAAAAGAACATGAATCCCATTAGATATGGATGCTTAAACACCGACGACGGCGGGTCCTTGGGCACTATTGAAGACGGTTGCTTGGGCACCGCTGTGAGGTGGAACCTGAGTGGTGTCCTATTAGGATAACCAGGATTCAAAGAAATTTACGTATCACTTTTGTTCAACAAAGAGGTGTTGAAAGTTTTCAAAGTTTGTAAAATTAACAATCATTTCTATGTTTTCAAAAATTATTGGGAATTTTTCATATGAACAGTTTTTGATAACAGATAATATTATGAAATCATATTGTGGAGAAAATAATTTGTTATCATGTTACCATTTCTTTTTGCAAATGCCTGCAAAAAATTTCGTTTTTTTTGTATTTGGTTAATGAGATACTTTTTCACCATTTTTTTTTTTCAAAGTATTTCCCATAAAATTATTTCTGTTTGAATGGAAGAAAACACCCTTTTTTTAAGGTGAAAAATTAGTTTAACTTAGATCTCAAAGCACTTAAAAACAATAGAATACTGCTCAATTGGCAATATTCAAAGTTGTAAAGCTTCTATAAACGAAACGAGAAACGATATGTAGAAGAACGTTTTTTTAAATTTGGGATAAGTTTTAGGGGTCGTGCATAAATTACGTAACACTTTTTGGGGGGAGGGGGGTCTAGCTTGGTGTTACATAATGGTGAAAAGCTACAGAGAAAAGTCGGAAAAAGCGTTGAATAGGGGGTTGGGGGGGGGGGGGTCAAAATTGTCGGGAAATTGCGTTACGTAATTTATGCACGATCCCTTATGTAACTATGTCCAAACAATGAAATATTTTTGTTGATACGTCAAAAAATTCAAGCTCGATAAGTAATGCTTTTTTCTATAATATAATTCAACGTAGCACACTTCCTGCAAATACCAGGTCTGTCCCAATTTTTTTCGGGAAAGTCATAGGTCTAAACCTGGGACAGAGCTGGTTTTTCGGGAAGTGTGCTATGCGGGGATATTCAATTATTATTCGTTTTCGAAAACTGTACTGACTGTTCCGTAACAATGGGTGGGGTGGAGGTCGTTATCTATTGTTACGGCAGTGTTACAACGGTGAGGAAAGGTCCAAAACTGGTCCAAAAAAACGTTACCTAATATATGGAGGACCCCTAACGTGTAACTTCTAAGTTTCTATTTCGGCCAAAGCAATATTTTTTACAAAGAACAAATGAAATGTGGCGTTTTTTGTAACTTTGTAAGTGTGTCACTGGTTTGAAGATGCTCAAATTTAGTAGAAAAGGGTTTAAATCAGTACAATAACTATACTTAAATCATTAATGTCTTGTAATCAGATGAAAATGGTTTATAATGTAATAAATAATGTACAGTGATTGGCAATGATTAGTTGTTGACACTCATATTGTTTGCACACAATATGAGTGGAATTGATGCAGGATTACAAGTAGCTGAAAAAAAGTGCTCTTGAGCAATTTTTGGAATAATTATTATAAACGAATACCCATTTTGTCATTCCTCCATAAATAGGCTCAATTGTTTATACAGATTCGACTATAAATGTCTGTCCAGTCACTTTTTCCTTTCATACATTTTGAGTTACCAACAATTGTTAATGGTTTAAGCAATTTAAATAAAGAAATGTACATTTCGTTATTTTTTCCATGAATAGTCTCATTTTTTTTTAAATAAACTAAAAATATCTGACCAATGACTTTTTGTTGTCATATTTTTCAAATTGACATCAAGTGTTAATTATTTTAACGATTGTTATAAATAAATACCTATTTTTACCTCTTTTCCATGAATAAGATCGATTTTTCACGGAATCAACTAAGAATATCTTGCCATTGACTCGTTACTGTGATATTTTCCGAACTGACAAATAATTTAATTATATAAACAAAACATGACAACAACGCGTCAATGGCAAGACATTCTTAAATGATTTCATGAAAAAATAATCCTATTTATGAAAAAAAGATTGAAATAGGTATTTGTTTATGAAAATTCTTCAAATAATTAACAACACGTTACTAATTATTTAATTATACTCATTTTACTGATTTCAGCACCATTTCACTGAATTTGAGCATGATTCGAGTAGAGGCACACTTGAAAAGTTATATAGAGCAGAACATTTCAGCTTTTATTGAATAGAAAGTTAGTAGTTACACGTTATACCTGGAAGCCATAGGGTTGTTGAAAGAGAATTAAAATCAGTTGAAAATTGAACTTTTGAGCGCTTTCCGTCAAAAAATTTGCTTTTTGGCACACTATACATCCGTCCATCGTATTTGAACATGATAATTTCGGGCCTTGGGTATCGGAACTTCTGGTTTGGAAATTCTATTTTTAGACCATAAGCTTTGGCTCTGAGTTCAGATAATAGATGACATTTCAGATAAAAATAAACTAGTTTATTTTCCCTATTCATATCGATTTTGAAAGATCGCCTTTTTCCAGGGCTTTCAACATGAGACACCAGCAAATACATCACTGATAATCCTTTTATCTCACAAGTTACTCGAGTAGTTCGATGTCATCGATAACACACACAACATTTGCAATGGATGTAACCGAACACATTTTTACACTGATGACATTTTGTAGGCGATAAAAATCGACCTCCTCTAACATCCAAACCATTTTCTGCCATACAATTTTGAAATTACAAGTCTTTGAGTAAAAGTATTATTTTATGATAGGAAAAATATATTTATATCTTAATTAATTCCACGTAAAACTGTTTCAACTCTGTTATTTTAAAAAAAAAAACCAATTTTTTGAATTACAAACCGAAATTTTTACCTGTATAAATGTACTCAACTATTCTAAAATAATAATTCACCTGTAGCAAGTCTTCTTGAAAATAATGTTTACTTAGCCATCCACGCCCAATTTCGGCTGAATAGCTTCAAATATGAAATGTGCAGTTTGCAGTAATATTTCAGAAAGATGTTTCCATTATTGATTTACAGTAATGCTGTCCCATCTCTCTGAATTCCACGAGGGAGAATTCTGTACAATATAGTCTTGATGTTCTAATTTTTCACTGTGTAATAAAAAAATGCTCACAATCATTATCTTGAAAGAATATTTTTAAATTTGAGTTTGTAACTCTCATTTTGAAATATCAATCTCTTAATAGTCACGTGACTTTGATAACATAACAAAAACTGTGTTTATCCTCATTCCTTTTCTTTGAGGCGAACAAGCCACACAAGTTTATTCTAATTTCCGCGAAAATCATTAAGAAACGGAGAAAATATTACTGTGCTTCCGATGATGAGAAAAGTAGAATGGAGAAGAGAGTTCGCAAGCTAGCGCGAATTCTATAAGAGAAGGAACATAAACTTCAGAAGTACGAACGCCGCCCGCACCGTAAGTAGGATTTTGGTTAGGAACTCTGTTTTTTTCTTTGCAGCGCGACAACGCGACATTTCATTTCTATCTCCTCAGTTCACAAAAGTAAGCAGTTCTTAAAGGAATATGAGTTTTGAAGAAAGAAAAAGATTCTTTTATTCTGCATTTTATTCAATCTGATTGATTTATTACTCATGTTCAAAGAAGTTATTACTTCTACACACGGAGTTATTACTACTTGTTGAGCCTTTGATTGAGTTGTTACTCAATAACTGCTTATACTGGATTATTATTCAATAAATGTTCTAATTAAGTTATTACTTAATTACTATATATTACTAACAATTGAAAGTAATCGCTGCTCTGATTACAGAAGAGTTATTACTTGAATCTATCAGAGATCTGGTTTTATGCATTCAAGTTATTACTTGACCAAAATTGCCAGTATTTTTATTATTACGGCAACCCAGAAAAGGTTTAAGGCACATACCAGAATAATACTCTTGGTCTTTTTTTTCTCTTCTCTCTTGCTTCTCTAATTTTTGAAGAATTTGTCGTCAGGTGGTAGGATACAGTGAAAGAGGAATTGTCAGATGAGGAAAAAGAAGAAATTATTGAAAAATATCACCCACCAAGTAACTGCATCATACTTGATTCACCAAAGATAAATGACGAAATGAGGGCGGTTAGTCTCTAGGATGTTCACAGCTGGGCTGGGAGCAATTTGGAAATCTCTGCCTACAATTCTTAAGGAAAAAGAAGAAAAAGTGGATTCAGCCTTGGTTGAACACCTCAGTGATGTTGAAAGAATGTTGTCGGATTTGCAGTGTGATAAGTCAAATATAAGAATGAATCTTTTACTGTCTAGTGTCTAATTTGACTGCTTATAAGGAAACTTTGAGTGACACGACACCATATGAACGGTACTTTCATATGAAGAACTTAAGAACCCAGTGAAACCTAAGTTGCCTGCAGGTAAAAAAACTCGAAATTCATAATGGAAGTCCGAACAACCGGCCAGGAATGGGAACAAACCTGGAAACAACAGGAACCAATAGAATTCTCAGAGCAACAGAAATCAAAAAAAAATTCTCAAAACAGCAGGAACACAGGCAGGAATGCCCAGAGAAACGCCAGAGATCGGACCAGAGGAGCCGGAGATACTACACTGAAAGAAATAGTTTAAGGCTATAGTAGAAATCGGAGTTTGCTTGGGAATTTCTAACCGAATTAGAAAGAAAATTGTACTGTCTCAGCTATACAAATTTGAGCATTATCACCTACGTATAAGAAAATCATCTATGCCTCGATCTCGTAGGCGTACTGAACACATAACTTTATCAACTATCTATTTGAAACAACACTGCGTTAAAATGTTGAATTAGGCATCTGGCTAGTTGCTTGATTCAGCCATACCAATCAATGTATTGTACTGTGCTCGCATATTGTGCGCGATTGATCAACCGGCGAGGTGCGCGTCGCCTCGGCATCAGTCGCTGTCTGAAGGCTTCTGATTTTTGTAACTTTTATGTACCTAAACATTAATTATGGACGACTTCGAAGACAAAAAATTGCTACAATGGAATCTGCAAATTTATACCCCAGTTTGATGATAAGTGTTAAATAGAGAATGAGGTGAGTGAGGAGGCTTTTGAAGGCTTTACTTTGTTGTTGTTCATGAACAAGCCTGGATCTATAGATATTGTCACAAACAAGTGGCATTTATTTGCCTTTCATTTTTGTACCTTAAGAATAATGTTTGAATTTTGTGAATTGTGAATCTATGAAAAATACCTTTCAACGAAATTATAGTTTTATATTAATAATAATAACAAAAATACCAAAAAAGCGAATTTTTAAATCAATTTTAAGTGCACTACAATATGGAGGATGCACCCTCATTAGCATTGTATATCAGAAATGCATAACATTAGACTATCCGAACGGTGTGTGTGGATCTCCTCAACGGGAGGAGCGGGTCAAACAGTCCTGCATATGGTTGATTTACCACAACCAAATTCAGTCTAACGCAACCGGAAATTCGTTCTACTACAGCCATCTTATGTTTAGAAAAATCTATTGAAACATATGACTCAATCAGTAATAGTGCTTCAGCAATTATGGTATAGGTAAAATACGCAAACCGTATCGCTGCAGCTGAGCGAGCAGTACATTATGGTTGGAATAACTAGAATTATGCGTGTATCATGGAATTATTTCTTTCAGGGTGGAAGACGTAAGTGTTCTAGCTGGTATACTTTAATATTTCTAATGAAATTGGAAAGGAATTACTTCCGTTTCCTTCATATTGGCTTAGATTTGGTAGTACAAAATACTCTTTTATACAAAAATTTACCAAAATAATGACCCAAAAATAACCAATTGGTCTCCAGAAGAATTTAAAGCCATCTTAGCATGTATTTGCGAGTTGGCATTAAGGGAGCAATAGAAGAGTGTAAATGCGAAGCAGGATACTTTATCTGAAAAGAGCCAATAAATCCGATAGTTTTTTTCGGTATAATTATAAATTTGAAAAGTCTCAACAAATTTTTAGAGACAGGGCATTACAAACTCAAAGATTGAAGTATTGTCGTAAAACTTATTATGCCTGGTTGCCAACTGGCTTCCTGAGACTTAAAAGACGCGTAGCTAGACGATTGGCTGTTACTAGCTGATACTAAAGAAAAATGTTTATACAATATCTTGTTAATATGAATCACTCGCAGTCATTCAATGCACGATACTATTATTTGTGAAGTTTTTGAATTACTATAGTGCAATTAGTGCAGCTAATTTCAATAATTATGAATGAAGTGAACAGTGGCTGAAGATTCACAATAATTTTATTGTTTGATCTGTATTTTATTGAATAAACTGTCTACCGTTATGGAATTTTTCGTAAGACTAAGATTAAACCCTTTTCCAGCTCGTTCAGGGCTCGTGTAATGCTAGTCAATACCTTTATTTGAATAATCCTCCCAAGGCCTTCTTCAAGTTGATATTGTTTAAGTTAAAATACGATTCTCGTTACCTTGAGAATATACTGTTCAAGTTGGAATCGTCATATATTCTTATCAAACTTAGAGGATATTCTTGAATATAAAATGTGTAAACATTACTACATTCTTGAATATAGTACATTAAACTATCCGATGCTAACAAAGAGGGATCCCTTCTAAAACCTAAAATAGGTATATCATTGGTACGTACTTTGAAGGTACACAATTGGTAAATTCTAAATTTAGTAATATTTGAATTTTCAGTGTAATAGTCCCAGACTGACTAACACAACCCTGATACCCACTGTTTCTAAGCATTCTACAATCCAAGCGAGTGAAATTTGAACCATATATTAACCTTCTTTGTTCTCCAGACAAAGATCCACTCCCACTGTGGAAAAGCCTTACCCTGGAGTCAGGAATTTTATTTGAAAAGAACGGCTCACAGTAATACCATAGATATAATCGCTGGCTATATCTCCATTAAAAAAGTTTGAAAGTTGTTTGCTAAAATGGGGGATGTTCAACTGCAAAAGAAGCACTAATCCATTCGAAAGTTCCATCGATAACATATTACTATTTCTCACAGAAGAGTTCAAAAATGGAAAGTCTCACGGATGCACAAAAGGCTTAATAACCTGGATTTCTCTTATAGCTGGAAAGGCAATGGCTGAAGACGATAGACGCAAGCGGGTTTTTGAAAGAGTTTACAATCAAAGACCAAAGTATGACCAGACATGGGATCTCACTATCTTTTTGAATTACATATCAAACTTAGTTCCTCTTAATAAGATTCACTATAAAAGTCATAAATGAAACTCGCGATCTTGCTTTCACTTATTATGGGACACCGTTTGTAGATCTTGGCTTTAATAAACATAAAAAATATAATGAAAGAAATTGAATTGAGATTAGGATTCCAGACAGAATAGAAAAATCTGAACTCAACAGACAGCAGCCGCTATTAACAATTCTATTCTACTCTAGAGACGAAAGAATATGTGTACCGTAAATATGTGACAACTTTCTCATCTCATGTTCTGAAAAAAATGATTTAGCTGTCCCAGCTATAAGTTTAGGTGGATTCCTTCTTCTGAGAAAATCTAGCTGTGTTACCTAAATTTCTAGCTGTGTTATCTAAATATCTAATTATTTGAGATAATTTGTAGATCGCAACATTTAGCTAAAACAGCTAGATATTTATGTAACACAGCTGTATTTTTTTAGGAGACGAAACCCAGCTAAACGTCTAGCTGGGACAGCTAAACCATTATTTTAGTGTGCAGGATCCCGTTTTCTACAGTATCATTTTGAACGTTAAGGTACAGGGTACAGCTCATGCTACAAGAGAGTGGAGTAGATTCTAGTATTTTTTCAGCCTTCAGTAGCAGACATGCCTCAACCTCAGTTTCAAATAAAAATGGTCTATGAATTAATTATTATTAAAAACAATGCGGCATTTTCTAATGCCAAAATAAAATTCTGGCTGGAAAATTCTGGATATTGGATAAATTTAGAAATTATCCAAATAAAAATTTTCAATTCAAGCAAGATTAAAAAAGATTAGTTGAATTTCAAGGTTATGGAATTTTTTTAAAGATAGGTATATGAGTTATAGGTGATTATGATTTTTAAAACATGTGAGCGAATGTCGCAATGAGAATTTATCGTTCAAGCAGTAGATGCTTTAAGAAACGTCTTCAACGCCAAATTGAAAAACAATTTCAGTTCCACTTTATGATTGTAGTTTATCAGGGGCTCAAATCGCAGCCTTTGACCAAGGTTACAATATCTATGATATTTTAAATAATGTTGAAATTTACGCATATGCGGGCATATTTTTTAACATATATTCTTTAATTGAATAAACGAACTTACCTGTATGTGAAGTTCTATTAGAGCTTTATGAGGCGCCTCTTCCGAATAGATTAGTCCCACGCCTATAATTCCCATTTTCTTAAAAGTAAGAAACCCAAGAAAAAATCACGGCAGCACTTTGAACGAAATGAGAATTTGGAGATGTGCCGTACATTGGCGTACTTTTTTAAAAGCTTTGAATATTGTGGCCGTATTGAGGCGCTTCATAAAAATGTTATAGAACTTTACTTACAGGTAAGTTCGTTTAATCAATCAATTTAAATTACGAAGAGAGTAGGAGTGACTTCGTCATACTCAAGATTCACGCTGAAAAAGGAAAACTTCAGCAATAACTAAAAAATTATAAAAAACTTGAAGCTCCACTCAGCATCGAAGAAAATCTTGTTTGGAAATTATTATCAATATTTTCTTACTGAAGAAAATCTCTACAATCATATGAGGGACTCATTATATTATCCCCAACTTTCTTTTGATAGTCGAATCAGTGCTTAAAAAATGACCATAAAGCGACATTTAGAGACATGATTATGCGTAGCTTATAAACAGTATTTATAAGAAAATATAGAAAATCGATGCGTAAGTTTATACTTGCAAATTGTCAAAAAAAGTATTTTATGATTGTTCCTTCATTCCATAAATTCAAATCGAATTTTTATAAACACTTACTTAAGAATCTTTCTTGTGTCGATAAAAAACGACTCTACTAGCTTCCAAGTTCTACATATATCATGAACACGTGCAAAGTTCAAATACAATTACATACTGTATAAACGTGAAAGCTCGCACTATACCGATATATGTATTCTATATCCAGTATTTTAAATATGCTGTGTTAACATGGTACAAGGGCACTATAAATACTACAGATAGATTTTAACAGTTGGTATTTCCGTTTCAACATTTACGTTTGGAAATCATACAATAACATTAATGGATCTGCAAAGATTGAACAGGGTTAATAAATCATGAAAAATATCCTGTGGACAATAAATCATTTAAAAAAGTAATAATTAATAAACTGGTATTTTTTAAATATTTACCATTTATAACCTTGATATTATTTGACAACGAGTTGCTTACTAAATAAATCAGTAGAATTTCACCCTAAGTTAGTCATATTCATTTAAAAATTATTTGGATCAAATTCTCTGTCAATTATTGCTATTAAAAGTATTAATGAAGAAAGACCATAGGCACTATCCATGAATTCCTTAACACATTTTTTGCCAATTTTTAGCCTTACCCTCCCCTATCTAACAAGTTGTAACAAATATATATATATATATATATATATATATATACATATACATTGATATATAAATATATGTATATGTATATATATACTTATATATATATATATA